>JAIKVD010000380.1:0-21024 GCA_024679075.1 Phytophthora uliginosa
ACACGCCCAAGGTCCGCTCTCCCGCTACACGCGACCAACATGGCAGGCGAGAGCCGTGCTGCCGCTGCGTGGGCTGTCTGCGCGAGAGGATACTTACCCGCCAGCGCGGCGGCGAAGGCGACGGCTTTCCAACTCAAGAAGCGACGCCGCTGCGCTGTCGATGCATTCAATGCAGCGCTGCTGCAATGCAGTTGCCAAGCTGTGCGCCCCCCGTGAGGAGGGAGCGAGGCTTACTGGCATTACATAGTATTACGTGTACAGTACTACTCCGCTACAGTGCTGTACTACACCAACAATGCGGTCGCTTGCTCGATCCGTTGTTTTCCGGCGGCCTTGCAGCGCCGCCTAGACATGCACTGCTCCACTGCCAACCGACTGCCTTTATCCACCAAAACTGACGTCCATCATGTCTGTTGTCGCAGCCGCCTCCAGGTCGTGACGCTCGTGATGTCTCGATGGAGTTGGTGGCTCTCGGCCGCGTACGGTACTATCGCACGTATCGCGCTCAGAGGGGCTGTGGTGTAGCCTTGCCCAGCGTGAATTCGCGCTCCTTGACTTCAAGAATGAGCGTCGCGGTCGTGGCGTCGCGCGCCATGCTGCAGCCGCATGATGGTGCTCTCGCAGCGACTATCAAAGTATCAACAACAAGGAGCGGCTCCTGCGAAGGGCAGCGCCCTTCCAACGTGTCGCGGGCCATTACAGCGCGAATTCTCTCTCTATTCACCGCAACTCAGAGGGCACGCACGATTTGCGGTGTTCATTCTGCTGATGCCCGAGCCGCTATTGCTCGCTCGCTCGGCCGCGGAAGTGGGGACCGGATGGGAGGCACTGTACAGCTCTGCGGCGAGCACCTGTAGTGCTTGCATGCAGCCATCCAACAGCGCTACAGTAAATGTAGCTGAATACAGGAGTTGGGTTTGTGTCTGACCGAATCCAGCTCCTTCTCGCGATAAACTGTACGGCGGGTGTCACGAAAACAATGCTATTATTCTACATGTAACGAAAAGCCCGCGCTGTCACTGCGCCGTTGCCGTTCGCAGTTCCCACTTGCAGGATGTTGCACTTGCGTCAAGTTGGTCGCGAGAGAGCTGTTGTTACAGCGGCGCGAAAGTTTTCACTCGCCATGCACATTACACACGAAGCGGGAAATTCAAGATCGCGGGTTTGTTGGGAATGTTAGCTCGCGCTTGCGTTCACGGTACAAATATTGCCGCCGTCGAGCCTGCGCTTTCGAACAGCGCCGCCCGCGATCGGGTCGCGTTCTCCACCAAGACGGAAACCGGTACACGCCCTCACCGCCGGTGCACTCACTCACTCACAGCTCTGGTCGGCGCGCTCAGATGTAAATCGAGCCCAAGTCTCACGTCATCCCTATCACAACGCTACGACGCGTTGCGCCGAGAGAACGGGCTGGCTGACTGACTGCCAGCCGGCCTGCGCAGTGCGCACACCGACTCAAGTCACTTGAGTCAAGTGTCACCGAGTGCTGGGATGGCGCACGGCAGGCAGGTTGTCAACGCCGTCACGCCTTCAAGCACTTGCCGCAGAGCCGAGCCAGAGGAGCGCTTCGGCATGGCCCAGTCAGGCGACCAAGCCGTGAGATCCCTTGTAGCGGTTCGATCGAGCGGTGGGAAAGCAAAGCCGCGCGCGAACACCCGCCACCTCCTTGAGTTCGAGGCCAGCCAGGGAGATTCTGCGCTGGCCATCGAAGCCGACCATCGTCCAACATGAACGGTTCATGGCTACGAGCGAAGTGGACGGTGTGTTTAACCACTCCCGTCGATCTAGCTGCGTGTCAACTGTTGCAGAGCCCCCGGATCAGTTGAAGCCAACCGACCGTGTGGACTTTTCGGTCAAGGGCAACGTGACCGGAGACCGACTGACAAGCATCCAAGCGGTACAGATCACATAGGTGGTACAGTGTACCATAGCGGTCATCATATTTTGTGTGGAACTACATAACTCAGTGTGCGCCACACACCTTCAGATGGTTGGACGAGAAGAGCCAAGGCCACAGCACGCCATTGAGCCTTTGCCTCGGTCGAGAGCAAGCCACTGTTGGCTGCACAGAGTTATTTCCTGCATGTTGAAACTTGTCGTGGTGGAGCCAGTGATGATTACAACACCTGTCCAATTACTGCATGAGTGGCGGGGTTCCGACCGCCGTCGCAATGCGTCAAAAGAACCTTCTGAGGCCCCCATCCAAAGCATAGTTAGGACGAGTTAGTCCGTCAGTGGTAGAATAGATAGCACTGCACTGTTCTACTAGTATCACCTCTTGCTGCTGCAGAGAAGTTTGATTTAAATAAGCGTCCGTTTCGCCTGCTGTGGCTGTCCGTTACACTGCGGCGGATGTCGACGGGAAAGGCATAGGAAGCAAGTGATCGAACAGTGAAGCATAGCGTGAAAAAGGCATCTCCTGCCTGCCGCTGTTGTGGCCATGGGAGTGGATCTGTTCCTGCTGGCCGTGGTGATCATCATCGCAGTGGCGCTGCTCATCTGCAACATTTACATCCTAGTCTACTTCCAGCACGACGACGACAAGAACACCGCCTACTTCCCGAAGGCACTCGTGGTATGATACTGCAGCGTCTGCCTTCCTACCTTTGTATTGGTAGTGCTGAGCTTTTCGTTGCATTGGCAGGTCTTCGGGCTGTTCTTCGCGGAGGCGACGGTACTGCTGCTACCACTGGATGTGGCCAACAACTCAACAGCCATCGGCTGCGCCGAAGGCTGGAACACAGCCTGCGGCAACATCAACATGGATCTCCTTTGGCTGATGGTGTTCTTGTCCATCGTGATCTTTCTGGTCGTGCTACTGCCGTTCGCGATCTACTACTACGAGGCTGATGACGGTGAGGACAACCCGAAGAAGAGTCAGTGGGGCGAGGCGATCAAGATGGAACTCGGCACGGTTGTCGTCGCTGCGGCGTTGATCACCGTACTCTACATCACAAGTGCCGAGAGCAGCGTCCCAATGCGCGCGTTGGAGGTAAACTCCATGTCCGCCACTACGGGCTTTCAAGCTTACGTCGACGGCACGACGCTATCCACTGACGTCGTGACTGCAGCCAGCAATGTCACGGTGCAGCATATTACTCTGACCATGGACGTCTCGCTACCAGTGTACGTTACGGGTCTCACGAGCTTTGTTGGTTGGTTCGGCTTCTCGATTTTCTGTGGTATTGGGCTCATCGCGCTGCCCCTTGACTTGATCCTGTAAGGTGTTCTCGCTATCAGATGCACTCGCTGTCTATCTGCTGACATTGCTTTTGTGTTGCTTCAATAGCGCTTTCTTCCATCGCCCGAAGTTTATCAGTGCCGATGTATACGCGATTCAGAAGCTGATTCTTCAGCGCCGCTCAACGGAGCTCCTCGAGATTGGTCGATCAATCAAGCAGGGCATGGATCGCCCTGGCCACGGACAGAGTTCCTGGGAACGCAAGAAGCAGCGGCGGCTGGATTTCGTGACGCTCAATAAGTTCAAGCAGTCTGTCTACTTGCTCGAGGGAGACGTCGTTGACCTGAAGCTTTGTCACGAGGAATACCGGAACTTCAACCCGTTGAAGCCGATTTTCAAGCTACTTATGGGCTGCATTGCGAGCGTCATTAGCTGCATGTGGTTTTTCCACATTGCCCTCTACATGCTGCCGAACACGCCGCTACTGCCGTTCCTCAACACGTACTTCATTTGGTTTGATCGCTGGTTCCCGCTCTTCGGCACGATCTCCGTTGGCGTTTTCAGCTCCTACCTGCTCGCTTGTGCGGTCAAAGGCTGCTTCAAGTTTGGTATGCGTTGTTTCTGTATCGCGTTGCACCCGATGAAGCTACACGGGACGTACATGAACTCGCTGGTTTTCAACCTCGGCCTGGTGCTGCTCTGTGCAATTCCGGCGGTGCAGTTCTGTGACCAAGCTTTCGCAGACTACGACCGCCTAACGGCCTTGCGTACGCTCGTGGGAGTGCAGATTCACTATTTGAAAGGCATGCGCACGATCTGGGACTACAACATCTTTATCTACGTCATCATCATCATTAGCTTCATCACAGCCGGGATTCTGCTGGCGAAACCTCGAGACCGTGCCTCCCCCGTTGACGACATCCGCAAGAGAATCGAGCGTCAGGTTCGTGATACTGCTGCAGCCAACTCCGTCTAGAACTAAGTTGGCTGTCAGTGGACCTTTTTATCTGCACTTACACCGACACAGTAAGCTCGTAACATCAATGAACCATTTAAAGCAAGATCGTGTTATTGAGTTGCATGGTTGAGGCCGAAAAGACGACCAGGATCAACAATTTTAAGAGGCTTGTGACTCGGAGACGTAGGGCTCTTAGCCACGTTTTGAAGTGCTCGGAGAACCGGTGAAGCTTTCTCCTCGGCTGGCTCCTGATCATCTTGGTGCTGCAGTTCCCCTCCTTTTTCCTCATCACCTTCGACAGAGGTTGGTGATGCTGCTGCTTGAGATGCGGCATCAGATGCTACGTCAATGCGCAGGAGACCGAGATCTCTCTCGTCGTACTCGTCAAGAAGTTTCTGTAGCCAAGCGAAGATTTTGGTGCCAGCACCCGCTGCTATTCGGACGAAAGTGCTTTCAGTAAAAGTGGGTTCCTGGAAGATGGCACGCAAAGCTGTAGCTTGAGAGGGAGCTAGTGTGCTGCCACGCACAGCACGCAGTCGGTGGCTCCACTCTGACGACTTGTGTAACACTTGACGACAATGAGCCCACGAAAAATCGGACGGCACAAACTGTTCCTGTTGCTTTGGGGTCGGTTTGCTTTTTCGAGCATCACGCTGCTCAATGGGTGGCTCGAGAAGCACTACCAAACACATAAAGAGATAGTGCAGCTCTCGGACAGGCACTCGAATACTCCGCAGCTTTCGCCACTCCTCGCGTGAAATGCCCAACCACTCCAAACTTCCTGCGCTCTTAGCACTGAGCACACTGGTAATGCCCTCGTTTGTGATCTCCTCGGCTTGTCCCGCTTCTTGGTTTCGTTCAGCAGCCGTAATCTCCCTGTGGCGGAAATGATTGATACGGCCTTGCTTGACACCCTTGCGACCTCCACCGTCGCTTGTCGGTTGGTGGTGCTTTGGCCAAGTTGGGACTGTAGCACTAGACATAACGCACGTTGCGGGGATGACTTGCTGCAGCCGTTCTTGATTCTTTTCCGTCGTTGATGAAGCAGCTCCTTCGGCTGCAGCGACTTCAGCCGAGAATTTGGCAGCTTCGGCGACGGAATCCAGGTAGTGTTGCTCCAGAACCAGTTTGGCAGCTTCTGTGGAGAGTTTGTAAAGCTCAGCGCCACCCAGCAGCCGCCCACTGAGACTGGAATCGTGGTGCGCCACCACCAGCACCACATTTGTCACCTGCCAGCGCTGCAGCAAATACAGCAAGCGGTCCCCAACTCCTATCAAAGTATTGTCGTCGCATTCCTCAACAAGATCGACTCCGCTTGGGCTGCAATCTTTGCTTGCTGCTACGCGAATACGAGACGCTCGTGGGAACTCGTGGAACTTCCGCAGCCGAGGCTGCTTCGCCAAAGCTTCGGAGACAAGAGCACCAACATTTTGCTGCTGCTGGAGAGGCGCCACGGGAATCACGAGACCTTGAAACGTATTTTTCTTCAGGAGAAGCTGCGGGCCTAATGTCGCTCGGCGGTAGCCAGTGCTACTGTGTCGAGGAGAGCCCATATCAAGATGTGAGTCAGAGAGGATAGATAGCTCTGGCGCAGCTTTGTATCTCGATTGCTTCCACTTATTTATGCGAGTAAGTCGTCCGTCGAGTCCAAGCTGCCTGCTTCCCTGCTATTCTTACCTTCCAGCGCTACTTGTTCGATACGACACTCTTGCTGAGAATCTCATAGTCCTGGGAGTCGTCTCCGCATGCACTCGGTGAAGTCTCGTCAATCCCAAAGCCCAATCTTTCTCTATAGAACTTCATAGCGCCCGTGTTGCTCTTGAACACCGTGAGCACCATGAGCTCCATTGCGTGCTTCCTCGCCACCAGCAGTAAAAGTTGCATGAGGAACTTGCCAATGCCGTGACGTTGCGCCGTCGAGGCCAATTGGACCTCGTACAGATACAGCACAAGGGCCCCATCATCCTCCACGAAGCGGAAGTGCGCGAAGCCCACGAGAGGCGCTTCGGCCTCGGAGGCCACGCTCTCGTCGTAAGCCAAGAGGTAACGGGCCTCGTCCTCGAATAACTCTTTGCGCTTAGCGACTGGGTCGTACCCCCAGTCTGAAGCCTGATACAAAACCTTCATGTTGCTTCCGAAGAGAGTTACGACGCTTTGTCGAGTGGACTCGGAGAGGTCTTTGGCTTGGGAGCCTCGAATGGAAACATTGGCCCCGTTGCGAGCGTACTGCGAGAAAGCCTGGAAGTCCACCATCACGTCCGGAGTGGCGTTGGCGGCGACTAGAGTTGGGTGGTCTGGGGCATTGGCAGGCACCGATACGGCAGCGGCCTGCTTGAACTGCTTGGGCTTCTCAGTCTTGGTCTTCTTGGGCATCGGACCCACCTAAGAAATCACTTCTCACAAATTTACTAAGAAGGGATCGAAATTCGATCATCGAATGGACGAAAAAAGCCTTTCTCCGGAACACTTTCACCTGATAATTTATAGGATAAGTTTTATTAATTTATAGAGGTGTTGTATGTGAGAACCCCGTGATGCAGACCAAGCTGAAGCTGCTCGGATCTCTCACCGAACACCCGTCGTCGACAGCGAACAAGCTGGACGCGGCTATGGATCTGCTGCGTCTGCTGGAAGAGGCTGGCTTCACGGCTGGAACGTTCGACGCGGACGATCTCTTCCACTTGGAGATCGATGCGATCAGGATCTCCAACGCGTCGCTCTTCAACTTGTTGAAGCCCCTCGTGGGCGAGCGACCGACAGCCAAGACACCCGAGTCCAAGGCCGCCCATATTCAGTCGCCGGAGTATCGCACGGGATCGTCCCAGTACGCCTCTGCTACGTCGGAAGCCGGATCCAACAGTTCATCGGGATCGCGACGGATGTCGCTTGAACCGTCCGGTGCTGCAATGTTGCAGGCGCGCTCCGCTAACGACTTGAAAGTCAAGCTCCATGCACCACGCCTGACGAAGTCGACACCGGATCGGATCACCTTAGCGGATCCCCGAAGAGCAGTCTGGAGACATACTTCCAAGCTGCTATTTCGCGCTTCTTGAGTGACCGTCCGGAGGTCAGAGCTCCACAGCCGACTGCCTCTCCTCTTAACCGTGGAGAGCAAGCCGTTGACATGGAATCGGCGGGATCGCAAGATCACCCCGAGTACTGGGAGTACGACCCGGACGATCTCGGCATGGGGAACGCGCGACGTATGGCCACGACAGCGACAGCAATTGCGCCGACCGGATCGTCGGCCGTCCAGCGCGTCAAGATATCGATCATCTCGGATCTGAAGGAATTCACGGGAAAAGACCACGATAAGGAACTTGCGAGAGGATGGATCAGTAAGGTCAAGTCGGCATTCACGAGAGATCAAGCTACGGACGAAGAAAGTGCCTTACCTTCGCGGATCTGCTTACCGGTCACGCGAGGAACTGGTACAGACAGCTGAGCCGATCCACGCGTACGAAGTGGAGTGACTTGCTCCGAAGTTTCCACACGCAGTACTGCGGATTGGGTGTTTCGGTGGCTTGGCAGTATTACCACGGAGTCCGTTACCATGCAGTGAGCGGTGATGCCCTTATAGAATCCATCCGCCTGGCGGGTGGTGCCACCCAAAGCCGTCAGCACCAGAACTGGCATTGAAGGACGGAATTTCTGTTGAAAGATGGAGATTCGGATCAGGATCGACACCGGTGAGTAAGCGCCGTGCGCTGCGATCAACTGCGTAAGATCGATGGTTAGGAGAGAACTGCAGCGTGTAGGACATAAGGATCGAATCTCACGCTTACTCTTTGCATTTGACCCTCAGTGCGTTTGGAGCGATCCACCGGTCCGAGGACCGGGTTCCAACAGGGCTTGAGCCCAAATGACCACCGCCAACGACGAGGCTGCTCGCAACGACGCACCTGCGACGACACAAGCACCCGTCACCAGTCGCGAAAGGATTGAAATGGTAGATGATGCTGAAGAGCAGAGCACCGCCGTCGCTCGCGAGAGGGGTGATGGCAACAACCCCGGCGATCACGTGGGAGCTGGGAACGACGGGGCTGACAATGCGGTAGAGCTGCTGGAGCTTCTCCGCGGTGTTGCTGGGCGGCTCGAGCGCCTTGAAGAGTCGCAGTCGAAGCTGGGGAAGAAGCTAGAGGGCGAAAAGGCGGGGCGCGCGCGCAACCTCGACCAGCCTATGACGCCGCCCATGAACTCGAGCCTGAATGCGTCGGGACTTGGGCGAGGGACACATATGCACATTGACTCCCTGAATGGCTCGCCACGCACGCCGCTCACCGTCACACCGCGCAGGCCCATCGCCGCGCCGCAATACTTTGGGCAGCAGCAGCCTGGATACGGGATGCCGATGTCCGAGCTGTAGCACCTATATGCAAGGGCCCAAGAAGCTCAAGCCAGACAACCCGCATCAGGTGCTGCCCCGCGACCACAAGATGCTCATGCCCAAGGTGGAGCAGGACAGTTTCTGGCTCAGAACCAGGATGTCCCTGTCAGATACCTAGATACGCGCCAGAAGAAGTTGGCTATTCGTTCGTTCGACGGCAAGGAGCTGTACGTGGGGTGGGATCTGGTTTCCTTGAATGGGGGCGTAGATTTGAAAGGCAAGTCGCTCTCGGGCAGTCGGCTTGCGGTTTTGCCTGGCCAGAGGACGTGAAGGTGGACTTGCTTTTCATTGCCTGAGCTGGTGTGATGGTCGGCTTGAAGGCCTCAACCATCCTTTCCATCACGTACTGCAGAGTCGGCAACTGCACCCACCACACGTCCACTTGTTTGTTGTAGTAACGCTCAGCCGTTCCTGACAAGTAGTGCCCTCTGTTTACCGCGCCCAAGGACAGCAAGCGCACATGGCCGGAACACTACATGTACTTGGTGACAATCTCGGAAGCTTGTGGTGGAGGTGCGGACTACCTTGTTTTGAACAACATTGTTCAGTATGCATCTGCGGATCTGCGTACGGTGCTAATGGCAAAGGTGGACGGCACCAGGACCGACTACTTGCAGCAGGCCGAGGAGCTGGCTCACTTGCACAGTACTGGGACCTCGAGCCTGCAAAACACAAAAACCTTGGTAGAGAGGTGGCTAGCGGTCAGAGACTGCGGTCGACAAATGCGTAGCTGTCATGCGTGTGGCAAAGTGGGGCACCTGCGTGCCACATGGCCTGAGCTGAAACGGAAAGAAGCGCTTAAGGCGGATCTGACACTGGCTGCTAACGAAGCGTCGGAAGAGTCCGACGGATTTTGGATACTAGATAGCGGGTCGAGTCGACACTTGGTCAACGACGCGTCGTGGCTGGACCAAGTCGAAGACTGTGAGGGCGAGTGTCTACAGCCGAATGGCGAGCCTCTCAGCATTACCAAGATGGGAACACTCACGCTGCACGTCACGGAATGTGGGACGGCGCAGACTGTGAAGTTAACAGACGTATACTACTCGAAGGACGTGGTTCACAACTTGATCTCTTACGGCCAGCTTGACAAGAAGGTGTATGCGCTGGGTTACAAAGACGGCTGCCGAGTCGTGGCAGCAAGAGATGGCGGGCGTGTGGCGTTCGACGTGGAGCTACGTCGGAACGTACTCGTTGTGATCTGCACGGTTGAGAAGCAGCGGGAGCTCCCGTCGGAAGTGATAATGGCTGCCTAGGACCAAGAGCTCGCGGAGTCGGCCACGGCGTCAAGTGACACGCGGAGAGGCACGTTGGTGGAATTTCACTAGCGGCTCGGTCACCTGAACTACGTTGCCGTGGAGAGGCTGGCCAGAGACCCGAGCACGGGCATCGTGCTGACGGATCACCGGCGCGTCAATTGCCTGACCTGTGCACAGGGCAAGCAAACCAAGAATCGTCAGTCACAAAAGGATACCGGGAGGAACTCACCGATTGATCGAGTGGGTGGAGTAATCTGCTCAGACCCCAGGGGGCCCGCTCTGAGAGACAGGCTGAACAATCGCTACATGATCCACTTCGTGGATCACAAGAGCAAGCACGAGCTCTATCATCGGTCCATTTAAAAAAGCTGGCAATACGTATGTGCTCGGAAAGTACCTTGCCGGACATGTTGAAGGCGTATGTTGCGCAAGTGCAGAATGGACGCAACTAGGGCAAATTCTACACTCTAACCAACAATAGGCACTTGTGTGGCATGGGCTACCAGCACCTCTGGGTTAGCCACACCAAGCACTTCAAGCACCCCACCACCGGCGCCCATACTGGCTCAGACGAAAATTCGTCTTCTCATCCATTGGGAACTCGAGTTCAGTCTACGTTTCTCGGTACTGGGGCAGAGAATCGCATCACGGACGTTCTAACAGTAGCAGATCCATGTCCAAGTTTTTCGATGAGCTAGCCTGTGGGTGGGTGCAGTACAGCCTATCGCAAAAGCCAGGTCATCCGCACCAATCACGGCGAGGCGGCGCACGACGGGTTTTACGTCCTGTACGGCGCGTACCACCGACTGCTCGGGTGGGCTGCTACTATGTCGGGGGTTTTGCTGCCCGTTGCTCCTGCTTCGGGGCCTCGTCATCTTCCCGTGCGGCGTGCGGATCCGTGAGTACGTTGGTGGTTGGCCTCCATGCTGCCTCGGTCTCGTCTCCACCATCGCCACCAAGAAAATCAATTCCATCACTTTGCGCAAAATCTGCGCTAGTACTTTCCGGCGTTCTACCACTTGCTGTAGTCTCTGGTGCTGCAGCTAGCGCTGGAGCAGCTGTGCGTGGAGCTGCACCTGACGCTACCATCTCGTCGCGAGTCTGTGCGTCGATAGCGTCGGGGTCTAGGAGTAGGAGTGGCAGCTCCGCATCGCTGTTCATGGTGTCTTCAACAGGTAAAACAGAGTATGACGACAACTTGGATGCAACTCTACATGACGCCATCTGTGAAACTTCAACTTTGACGAAACATCCAAATGCTTCCGCCAGGTGGTGAGAAAACTGAAGTTTTCCTTTGCCAATAGAGCAATGGGACCCCGCCACGCTTGCATGCAGCTGGAATTGCGGCGACAGTCCCTGAAGAATTGTTCGAACACTGCGCACTGGACCAAAACCCAAACCTCCAAAAGCATGCTCTGGCAGTGAAGACGCTCATGATCCGTGATTGCATCTCTGCACTTGCACTTGACGTTTCCGGGTTGAAGACCAGCAGCTGCGTCACGTCGACCCACAGTGCCTGCACTACCAGCAATGAGGGTCATTGGATGCCACGACGTTTGATACACTGCGTCGCCACTAGGTCCCATGAGGAGGCGCAGGAAGTGAAACTTGATGTCGATGTGCTTCGTGCGCGTGTGGTAGACTGGGTTCTTGGCAAGCGCGATACATCCCTGATTGTCTTGGTAGATCAGCGTTTCATCTTGGCCATCGTAGCACATGCCCTTCAGCAGTAGGCGTAACCAAATTGCCTCCTGCGTTGCGCTGTACAGAGTACAGACTCATGTACTCTGCCTCCGTGCTCGAGGTCGCCACGGTAGGCTGTCGCTTGGACTCGCGCTGCCGTTCAGGAAGAACACGTAGCCGGTCGTTGAGCGTCGCGTGTCCAAATCACCAGCCCAGCTTGCATCAGCGTAACTGACAAGCTCTCCCTTGATAGCACCGTTAAACACGAGTCCCATGCCTTGCGTCGTCTTCAGGCACTTGAGAACCCACTTCGCAGCCACCCAGTGTGACTTGTTGTAGTGCTCGCAGAACTTCGCCACTTCGCCTACAGCATGCGCGATGTCAGGACGCGTGCACGTCGCCAAGTACATGAGCGCCCCCACCAGCTCGCGATACGGATACTACTCCGCGAACGGTTCATCCTCCGATGGCTTCATCAGCTTCGAGTTGCTATCCGCTGGGGTGTGCACGTCCTTGCAGTTGTCCACGCCAAACTTCTCTACAAGCCGCTTGATGTACGCCCGCTGGTTCATGACGATGATCTTCTTCTCGCGCGAGGCAGTACTTCAGCTCCCCGAGCTCCTTGATGCTGAACTCGCCTTTTAGCGCTCTCTTGATCGACTCGATGTGTGCCTTGGTCTTACTGAACAGCATTAGGTCATCGACGTAGACAACAATGATGCTGTACTCGCTGCTCGATCGACGAACGTAGACACAAGGGTCTGCATCAGAGCGCCTGAAGCCTTGAGCCACGAGATGCTGGTTCAGCTTGTTGTTCCACTGGCGCACCGCTTGCTTCGTACCGTACAGCGCTTGTCCGAGCAGGCACTTCTTAGTCGGATTATCTTGGTCAATGAAGCCGTCTGGCTGATCCATGTAGATTTCTTCTTCAACATCGCCGTAGAGAAACGCCGTATCAACATCCACATTCTCAGCTTCCATGTCTTCCTCTGCAGCAGTCGCGGTTGCAGTGTTGACCGACTCCTTGCGCTCTACAGGAGCGAACGTTTCTGTGTAGTCGATCCCAGGACGCATTGTAAATCCCTTCGCCACCAAGCGTACTTTGAACTTCACGATGTCACCGTTCGGGTCGCGTTTGATCCTGAAGACCCACTTGCACCCAATCGGCTTCTTGTTGGAGGGAATGTCTACCAAAGTCCAAGTGCGATGATCTTCCAACGACTTCATCTCACTCTCCATTGCACGAAGCCACTCGTCCTTGTACTTGCTCTTCATGACTTCATCGAACGTCACCGCACGTTCGCCATCGTCATCCTCAGTGTGAAGGCAGTAGAGCGAGTCATATTCGTCTTCGTAGTCGTCCAGATTGAACTGACCGCGCCGCAGGTTTGGGAACTATTGTTCATACCGAACAATACCTCGGCGCTTGCGTTCAGGCCGCACCATCCACTCCTCTTCACCGTCCCTTCCTGGTGTGCTGGAACCACGCGTTGGCACGGAGTGAGTCTGTCCATCGTGCTCCTCTCGCGCCGGCTCCTGGCGTGGTCGAGTAGGTGGTGTGCGAAAGGTGTCTTGAGCTCCAGCCTCCTCGTTGGAGTCTTCGACTTCGTTATCCTCATCGATGACGTCGAATACCCCCTCGGTAGCGCCCTTCGGAGCCCTCATCGCGGGTGCCTCAGCAAACGTCACGCTTCTCGAAATCACGATTGATCCATCGCTGACACTCAGAAGTCGGTACGCCTTGCGCTGCTTCGCGTAGCCGAGAAAAACGCACTGCATGCCCGTGTCGTCGAGTTTCTTACGCTTTTGCTTGGGTACGTGAGCGTAGCACTCAGTTCCAAACACTCGCATGTGGTCCAGGTGTGGCTTCCGCTTGAACACCAACTCGAATGGACTTGAGTGTGGGTTGGATGTGTTTGGCAGCACGTTTCGGATATCCACCGCTGTCATCATCGCCTCACACCAATATGCCTTGTCGAGTTCACTTTCCTTGAGCATGCAGCGAGTCATTTCAACGAGCGTCCTGTTCACTCGCTCTGCCATGCCGTTCTGCTCCCGATTGTGCGGTACCGTGAACTCATGCTTGATCAGTTTGCCATCGCACAGAGCTTCCATCGATCTGCTCCAATATTCGCCACCGTTGTCGCTGCGAAGAACCTTGATCTTCAGCCTGGCATTCGTCCTGATTTCTTTCAGGAACTTCCGAAACGCTCCGCATACCGCGCTCTTGTTGCGCATCGGATAAATCGTCAGATAGCGACTCTTCATCAGGATGAAGGTCACAATGTACTTGTAGCCCGACTTGGAAACTGGCGTGATGGACCCGAGTACATCTGAGCACACCGACGTGTCCATGCGTGCACTCTCCCTTGCTTCCAGCTCTTCCTTCGTTGAGCTGAAAGGCTTGCGAGACTGCTTGGCTGTCGCACAAACTTCGCAGACAGCTCCACTCTCCTTCGGAGCTCCGCTAAGCTTCCCATCCTTGATCATAGTGTTTAGCGTGCTGAACGAGACGTGCCCGAGTCGCCGATGCCAGAGCTCAGTGTTGTCCTCAGCGACATGACACTCCTCGCTCACTTCTGTGTTGAGTTACATCAGCTTGCCTTGCTTCCGCCCAGTAGCCACCACTTCGTCACCGCGCTTCACAACGCACTTCTTGCTGTCCATAGTGACGATCATTCCACGCTCCGTCACCGCCGTGAGCGGGAACAGGTTCTTGTTCAAGTCCTGAACATGGAGCGCGTTCTCGAGTCTGGCATTGATCCACATTGATCCACGAGTGGCCAGTCCCAGTCCGGAACTGGCCACTCGTGGATCAATGCCAGACTCGAGAACGCGCTCACCGTTCCGAAGCCGAGAACCTTCAAGTCCGCGCTGGTCTTCGCACTCAAAACACTGCGACCATTCTGCACCGCTGTGTACTCGCTGAATACACCACGCGACTTGCACATGTGAACCGAAGCTCCACTGTCCATCACCCAGCTTTCGCTCGCGACACCTTCAGTTGCATTGAAGGCAACATTTGACTGATCTTGGTCTGCACCTCCAGAATGCGAGTCCATCTTGCAGCCCCTTGCGTAGTGACCCTTCTTGCCACAAGTGAAGTATGCGCCAACAGGTCCCTTCTTGCGTCCGCCGCGCTGGTTCTTCTTCTTGTTCTGCTGCTTCCCATTACCTTTACCGGCAAGTAGCGCAGTCGTCACTCCAGGAGGTGAACTTGTCCTCGTTGACGGTGCCGGGCCCCAGCATGGTAGTGATGGCAAGGCGGGGAGACTGCTCTGCAGCTTTGCGATCGGTACCGATGTCGGCAGCAACTCGTCTTGGGAAATGCGTTCGTTGGACGACTCCGGCGTACTGATCGATGTTGGTGCGGGGGTCTTTTATGGCCTTGCACATCTTCGTGAACTCGCCTCGAAGAGAATATCCTTCCATGCCGATCCCGAGTTTGACGGAAAAGCCTTTTTTTTACCTCGGGTCCAGAATCGTGAGCAATCAAAAGAAAACAATGGGCTTTCACGAGTTTCGCCATCATTGCCGGCCTGGTGCCGAGATACAGGGCGGCGAGCGAGCTTCGTTATCGTTGCCGGCTTGGTGCCGAGCTAGGTGCGTTTGGAACTGCCTACGGTACCGGCATCTTGCCGAGCGGCAAGAACAACGACCAAGCTTCCTTGAGACGACCGCATCGAAGTCGAGCATTGCGCCGACCATCGCTACGATAGCGACATGCTCGACGGAGGAGGCTGGCGATGCGTCTGACACGACGCAAACGTCGAAGGAGTTCCGCTCGTACGAAGCCGAGGGCATTATCGTCTCCATGACAGTGCGATCGACCACGCGCGCACGCAGATGTTCCCGCATGTGAGCTCGTGACCGATCGAGGTGGAGGCGGTGCCGGAGATGGAGACCAATGGCAGCGCGACGGTGAAGGAGGAAGTGACCACGGAGCTCGTGACTGTACGCTTCTGTACAGCTTACCCATAATTGAATAGCGGAAGCGGAGTGTGACGCGCCACGTGGTTTTGTTTTTTTTACCAATCAAAGACTTGATCAAAATGCACAGGCTTCTGCCACCTTTCCTTTTTCCGCTCTTCCACTCATGCCGAGGGCCAAGACACGATGACAGACAATAACTCAGGACGCGACGGGGAATACGCACCACACCAGGACCGCAGGAATTGTTTCTTCAAAAGCACCGCGACGATCAAAACGATCTCAAAATGCAGGCGAGGTAGCTAGACCACAGCGGAAAGAATAGGACCATTCTGAATCTGGACACGATACTACAAACGAGCAGGGCGTTGAATCAAGTAGTGATGAATCTGCAAGTGATGATGATCAGGGAGAAAATACTTTTTTGAGGAAACAACAGCGACTACGGTAAATGTGGCACTGCGGAAGACGATACATCAGACGATATCGAGGGCCAAGACGATTACTTTCAGGAGCATATGATGCCCACATCAACTCGGCTTCGGAAATGTACACCAATAGTGAACGCAGGCGTGTTCAAGGACAGGAAATTAGTATTGTTTTACACTAACGACCTTCTCAAAACGCCATTAAAGCTCGCAATGACCATGTATGATCCGGGTGCAATTGACTGCGTACGTGGACGTTTGCCAATCAAGAGATGGACCGGCAAAGAAAATCTGCACAAAACCCCCGGATGGGCCCCTCGGTGATTGCTGCCTACAATACCGCTGTGAATAACGTGTACCGTGTGGATCTGTTGCGCTCAACGAATCCAACAAGGCGCAAGAAGATGCGACTGAGTATTTTTACATGGGCGTCTGCTTGACATGTGCATGATCAATACCTACGCGCTGTTTCGAGAAGTTACGCCACCTGGAAATTCGATAGTATCCTAGCAAAAAGAGTGCAGGGTTGCAATGGCACGAAATTGTACAAGGCAGGTGTTACCGGTGCTGGGGTCAAGTATCGCGTTTGGAACTTCAAACCAACTTTTCGAGATTTGGATTTTCCCATGGAGGAGGCCGACATAATTCTTGAATACGTGTTGGTTAACTTACCTCCTGGGTTTATGGAGCACTTGACCGGGGAACAAATACTCAGGAACCATTATACTGACATGAACCGCCGCCTAATTTGGCATGCCAACAAGCACCAAAACCCACGTACGAAGAGCAACCCGTCCGAGTTGAGAGAGCTTCTAATTGACGAGAACAATTCAACGGATTTGCTATGGGAATCGATTCAACGGACCGTGCATGACTTAGCCGAGCATCACAACACGGGTGTGCTGAGCGAAGAGGAGAGTGATTCTATCATTATGGAATTTCAGGCACTGATGGCAATTGAGTATCTACGTGTGGAGAAGGACATCGTCGCGGAACGCGTGCAACGTTGGTGGAAGGTGTCGACAAAGACGGGATTGAAGAAGCCAAACAAGCTGCGGAAAAAAAGAGCGGGCGAATTTGCTCGAAAGAGCAAGAGATCAATTAGAAATGGTCTAATCTCTTCCGGGGTGTTGAAATAATTGAAGAAGAAGGAAGCGACTAGACGTCGTGAAACACGCAAACAAAACCAGCGCGCTCGCATCGAGGCAGAGGTCCCTGAAGATCAACTCGAAAGGACCCATGCGTAGTTGGAAGCGCGAATCGCTTGCAACACTCGAGATCAAAATCGATATAAGCGTACCAGAGAAGGAGGTGATGACGGAGATGATGGAGAAGAAAAGGATGAAGAAACGGAAGTTCCACGTGTATGGCAACCGAGAACACGGCGAAGTGAACGGATTCGGCAGCGTACTTCATGAGTTTCTCTTTTATTAATGTTAACGCAATGAGTCAGTTTGTGTGGTGAATCGTCATGATTCCAATGTTTTGTTGACCCATGGACTTCATGCTGTCGACGGAGACGAAATCAGTTTGGAAGATGGATCTCTGAATGACGCCGTTGATGAGGATGGGGGTGGTGAAGGTCAGCGTGAAGTTACCGGAGCTAATCCTGAAGATACCGCTGCAGCTGAGTTGTTAGGACGTATCCATGAAGAAGAACTAGGCGACGATCGGGGTGATCAGCCGACTGAATACAGAGCGACTGAGAAGCGAATGTCAGAGTTCGCTCTCATAAAACTTCTCGAGTTGGCTGGTAACGAATGCCGCTGATGGGGCCAAAGCACGCGCGTTTGAAAGTCCCGTCGTCTTCTTTCTCGCACTTCCAGATAGAAGCGCTCTGAGCCGCTCATCGATATCCTTGGCGTCGAGGGTGAACGGAGCAGCGTCAAAGTTGGTTTTTTTTTTCGGACCCTTGTACCAGCCATTGTGCGCGCAGAGAGACCTTGACTGAAATTTGCTGGAAGCTGAAAAATGTTTGTGAATGTGGCTATGACCCCATTCTCGCGAGGCAAAGCTGAACTTGAAGGTAAAGATAGACAGCAAAGTATGCGACTATGCAAACGGAGACTGAAGTGTAAATTTAGGCACTCAGCCCGGGCAGGGGGGTTCATGTCTGCGCTCTTCAATGTGGCTACCCGAAGCGATATTAATAACGACAAGTTGAATGACTATTTTGGGAATCCTGATGGCTCGATCATGAAATACTGATGTTCTAAAATAGAAATACCGAAGGAGAAGGTTTAGAATACAAAACATCCGTAGTAATTTCTAACTTATCAAAATTCATCGTCGTGCATGGCCTCGCCGCGATGGGCGCGGTTGACCTGGCTTTGGGTGGTGGGGCCCGATGCAAAACACGGGCCCAGCCGGTGATCGAAACCGGGACCTCTCGCACCCGAAGCGAGAACCATACCACTGGGTACGTTCCAAAACCTGCATAAACCGGTTTAATCATTAGGGATAGAGGATATTAAACCAGTCATTGCAAAACTGAATTGTTTCGTTGATCAAAAAGTCGTCCGACCAAACAATTCGAATAATCATACGATCAAACTTTTAATCTCCCCTTAACTTGCAACTACATTAAAAACATCTTAAACAACGTATAGGTTCAAATGCCCCCCCCCCCATTTAGAGATACTGTTCAAATTGAAGATGTGCGATCTTGAAAGGCCCCGAGGGGCAAAAATTGCGCGCCCTCGCGCGCTTGATCCCCATTTCGGAACTGGACCCGTCGTTCGGAACCCCTCCTCGCGCCCGCTACTCGAGTGTAAGCATCCGCTTGAGCCTCATTTACTAGTGCACCGTTTTGCTAAGTATAATCCTTTACTTTTGGACAGCATGCCCGGCATCAACAAGAAGCAGCGCTCTTCAACCAGCGCTCTCGACGCCACCGATATGGCGCATGAGAGCTCCGCAGCGCTGAAAAAGCGCAGAGCTGAGGCTTCCACGCTTCGTGCTGCACCACCCACGCCCCCCGCGGTCGCGTCGAGAGTCTTGATGTCACCCCCAATGCTCCGACCGAGACCGAGTCGCCACGTAAGGACGCTACCCCTACCACGAGCTCGGCCGGTGCGTTGACGCTGTTACATCAACGCACGAGGACCGTGCGCCCTAGCAATCCTGCTGATGAGTTTGGAGTTATCTCAGTGACGGTGACGAAGACAGTCAATACCGCCAAGATTATCACGTTGACCAAGACTTCCTGTTACACTCGCACTTCCAAGACGACGATGACCGCGTCCTCCTCGAAGAAGTCGTCGACCGATGTGGGACCAACGACCTCCACTCTTTCGGATGTGGCGCAAGCTGGCGTGTCATCTGCCCGCGGAAACGCCTTTTACGCGTCGCCGGCATCTCGCCTTCGCTCTGGACGGGCTGCCCTGCCGCTTCCGGTCAATGAAGCAGTGACCATGCAGATCTCCCCCCCCCTTGCCGACTTCACGTTCTTGCAGGAATCGGAAGCCGATGCACACAGCGCGGAGATCGGTGCGTCCAGCCAGAGAACAGAAAGGGGGCCATCACTGTCCGGATCACCGACACAGTCCGCGTCCGGTTCGCCGACTGCGTATCCTCCACCGTCTCTGACCTGTAGTCCGTCTACGGAGACACGTTTTCCGACTCAGAAGGCTATCAGAGGCCCCTTCAACCACTAGCACGATGTCGTACCAGCCTGGTACGCCGAAGTTTTCGAGTCTGACAGCGATGGCTCTGACTCGGGGAAGAGTATCCTGTCGCCACTCCCTACGTCATGTCGCTCACTCACGTCCTCTCAGTCAAGCTCACCGGGTTTTTCAATCGTCGGTGGTACTTCATCTGAAGATCGCCAAGAACAATGGCAAGAAGAGTCATGGGCAGCTAATGTGAAGTTTCTATCGGCGCAGCTCAACCCAAGACGCTGGAAGTTTCCGGTCGTCAGTGTTGGGGTGCGAGGTGGACTGGGTTGCGGGTGCGAGAATCGATGCAACGCCAGCACCTGCCATCATGCAAGAAGCAGTCGATTCTGTACTGAGTACAACTGCTCTTTCGGTGGCGAATGTGGACATGCTCTCTATGCAGGTCGAAGCCTTGCAATCGCCCGCAACACGCGCACCGGTGTGCGTGGATTGGTTGCAAAGGCTCCCATCCCCGCCGGGAAAGTTATCGGTTAATACTTGGGGCACCTCGACGTGTTTGGCCCGCCGTGCAAGAACGGCCCTGTCAACGAAGGATACCGAATGCACCTCCGCACGCGCACGACCGGCAAGAAGTTCGTTGAGATTGACGCTCTCGAGGCTGGAAGCATGCTTCGGTTCATGAATCATGCATGCAATCCTTGCTCAAAGTTTCACGAAGTCCAGACCGGGCAATCGTCGCTGTCACCGTTCGCGATGTGTTCCCTGGCGAGGAAGTCACAGTCTCGTATGGAGACAAGTTGTGGTTCTTGTGTCGTTGTGGTTGGTCGGGGTGTCAACACCGTGACTTGCAACATCTCCAGCAGCACGGCAGTAAGGAGCAAGCGAAAGTTGAGTATCGATTGGGTAAATGAATCGTAGTTGCACATACAAATCTCAAGTACTTTGACCCAGCTAAGTATTTTCCATATTCTATAGTAGTAGTAGAAGTGAAGATCTCCGTGTCGAAGGGTTCACTCCCCCTTCCGAGTAGCCGCGCTCAAGCCGAGGAAACCATGGGCGTACACCTGTTGAGGATAAATTATAAGGTTTGCGCATACTCTAACTGCTGCCGTCGTACTTGTGCGAGGGCGCCGTGCGGGCTACCAGAATTACAGCATCAAGCAGCAGCTCCTACTTTGCAATGTTGTTGCTAAGTACAAACCGACGACGGAATATGTGGGAGACTGCGGCGGCCGAGTACAATGTTGGCGGGTGTGATGTCGCACACTTACGCCCCCATGGCGCGCTCCTGGAATGCATGTGGACTTGCATTGGATGGTGAGAACAAGATCGTACGACCGTACGTCTGCGTAGAGTCGTACGACCTTGTGCGTAGAACCTTACGACTCGTAGGTTTGTGCACAATCGTACGACTCTGTGATTAGGATCTTACGACTCATATGTTTTAGCATAATCGTACGACTCTACATCTGGGATGTAGATAAGGATGGTAGGACGTGTGGCATGAACGACTGGTAATGGCCGACAAGCAGAGTAGCTAGAGTTAACCGATTCAATCTCACACTCACTTTTGGTTTTGCA
>JAIKVD010000381.1:0-20875 GCA_024679075.1 Phytophthora uliginosa
CAATATAGCAAACTTTGAGTCATTTACTGGAAGGCCTGCCACTACACGCCCCAAAAATTGATCACCCGCGGCTTCGTAACGAAAGTAGCGGTCTTGAACTCCACCGAGGCTCCATCCGCAACGAAGACAGACGCTCACAATCGAGGGCCCTCCAGTACTTCCTCCACAAGCAAATGTAGCCACCCCTTTGCGCACCGAGTACGTGCCGTAGTTATTAGTAGATCCATCTTGCTTCAAAAGGTTACTCAATGCCTTGCTAAATCGTAGCTTCTGGTTTGATCCCGGAAATAAGGCTCCCGGTTTCAATCGAGGCTGGCACGCAAGATAAATTGCCAAGGCAGTCACCCAGCACGTCGATGGACTTAATGGATTTGCGTAAATATGACGTGGATCACGAGGCCCTGATCCCTCTTGATTAGTCTTCGTCTTAACAAATATAACCCCAACGCAATCATCTTTCTCCACGAGATGCTGTGTCTGAACAGTCTGGAGCGACACATCAAAATTCCACTGTGAAGTCATAAAAAAAATGCGAAAATCCTCCATCACTAGTCATGAGAGTCGAATTACATAGTTCCTTATTAAGGGAGTATGTGAGAGGCTGCTTTCCTGAAGTCTTTGGGGTGCTGGTCTGGTCTTGATCCGCCTCTATCGGCTTCATACCCGAGAACAGTTGTTTCATGTCGTCACCATACTCAGGAGGCAGCGCAAGACGCTTCACGCGATAGAGGGCCTTGATAGCACTTCGGTACCCGCTCAGCGTGGCCGTCTTCACATATGAGCTTTTGTACACAAGAAACTGCTCCAAAACACTCGGTGTAAACTCAGTTAAATTGAGATCGTCATCAGCGTCGAAAAATCTGGTGGTGTTCTCGTCCACTTTCGCGACCTCGTTCCTGATCCACTTCTTAATCCCGTTGAGACTGCTCTTGTACTTCCCTCTAGTTTACTTGGTGACGCACGCATCGCGTATCGCCTCGACGTCGGCGCAGCTGGAACTGTGCGCTGGAGCGCGTGCGCTTTGCGAGCTTCCACCACTCATGCTGCTGCTCAGTACGATGTCTTTTGTGTTCTGTGGGGACAGATTTTAGCCAATGGACCAGTTGTGTTAGCGTCGGCGGCCCCCGCTTACGTTTGCTCAGAAGAACTGGATGGCACGAGGCTAATAGTGAAGTCCAGTCAAACGCTGAGTGGGAAAAAACATTTCCAGTAAAATATCAGCTGTCCACGCCGACGATTTGGCGGGAAACTCTATATACTACTTACGAAAGCAAAGGAATCTCCATTTGAGGATCCAATCTAAAGCTCATACAAACTCGCGTACAAAAAAGTGATTTAGTCCAAAATGCACCTGTTTGGTCTGCATTATACACTTTTTTGACACCCAGGTCGATCATGGCTTCACGCACTTCTGCTGCGAAGGCTGCAGCAACTCTCTTAAGCGCAGCGGGTGTCTTTTGTCTAGCGTGCGTCCTTGATCTCATGGACAGCTTGTGGCGAGCCTTGAAGGCGTTCTGCCAACTCCACGATGCGTCAAAGTCCTCGACGTTGTACCTGTTCGCGACTTCCTTGGCCTCTAGTGTCAGCATTAGAGTCGAAATGGGTACACCTTCTTTGCTAAGGTCATTGCCCCACTTGACTAAGCTCATTTCAGCATCGAGAGGGAGCTTTGTTCCGACGCTATTCGGTCGCGCCTTCCTTTTGCTGCTGCCGTTCTTGGCAGCGCACTGAGCCTCCAGTTTGTCCTTCTCACGCAGCCACTTTAGCACTAGCACTAGTTTGCGTCTACACTCATAAGACGAGATACTGAGGTCAGGATAGTACTCATGGATAACCTTAGCGATGTCTTTTGACTTTTCCACGGCCTGGGCGACCGTTAGTTTCTCGCGTGCGAGAAGGAAGTCCGCCGCTTACGGCGAGAAGCTTTGCTGGAGGCCAAGTGCATCCCGAAATGACTGGCAATCACCGAGGGACGGAGTGTAGTCATACCGGTATAGTACTAGTACATCTGTACTGAAAAGAATGCTACAGAACTTATAAGCCGAGGCGTTGAGCGGGTGCAAATACTGTAATATGATTGGCCGCTCTTATATGCAGGTGTCCACTACAAGCCGAGGAAGTCGGTATGTGAAAACTTTTCACATGCTGTCAATACAGTATATGTTGATAGGCACGTGTTGCTGCGCCCAACTCGCCGCGTCACATTTTTCGTTTAAACTTACTGTTTGTATTGAATGTCTCACACCTGCCTTTAACATAACCCTCCTGGGGACCGATGTCATCGCAGGCTTGGGCTTTGCTTCGCAAAGGCAGTCGCTGCGCTCCTGCGAGGAAAATTTTCTCTCACCTGGTCAGTGCTGTGCTCGGCTCGCTGGAATGCTCGGCGCTGGGCCCGCCTCCGCAAAATACCGCGCGGCCCTGCTTCGCGGGTACCCCTCGCGGGTTTGCTGCGGCTACGCGACCTCGCAACCACTCGCCTCCGATGGTCGTTTTATGTGACTTTCACCCCCCATTTTCCAGTACTCACTCTCATGTTGATATTGCATGTAGGGGGTTCAAAGAACTGTACATGTAGCGAATTATAAGCAAAATGATTTGCAAAAGATTACCCGTCGACTCGACAGGGGATTGAGCTTGAGTGTCGGTCCGCAGCACTGTAAAAAATGGGCTTCAACACTGAAAGCACAGACATGGAATCTGAGGGCTAGGTGGATCGCGAGCACCAAAGGGGAGGGCCTCCAGCACTGTAAAGTATAAATACCTAGCGCAGGGATGAATGGCGGTTCAAATAGCTCCGAGCTCCGAGTGGTTAACCATGACTAGAATAGAGTTGAAGCTGGCATTGCTGGTGAGCTATACGGCAGCTCGCGGTTGCTCCCACGTCCGTTTTCTTAGGCGATGCTCACTTCTAATTGAGGTAGTAGCTGTAGGTCGGGCTCCGCCTCCAACATCGGACCGGACAGATGGAGGTTTTGTCCTCTATCACGGAAGCAAGGCAGCGCGCAGACGACACGGTGTCCAGAGAGACCTCAAGCCAATCAGACTCAAACAGTGGCGGAAGCTCGCCGGGGACTGAGGTTTCTTCAACCTCATCGGACTCTGAGGTGCGCTGCTGCTTAAATTGCTTGAACTCTCCCGGTCTAACGTCGAATTTGCTTTCTAAATACAATACATGTAGTCCGATGGCACGGATACTGCGGGGCAACTTCCAGCTAGGCCTCGACCAAACTGGCAACTTATATGGAGCTCCGCCGACACTATTCGTACTTTTGCATCCGTGACAGAGTCTGTATCCAGCTTTGCTAGAAAGAAGAACGACCAGTACGCTTGTACTATGAACCACGCGTCTCAAGGCGATATCAGCATCTCCAGGGGAGCGAATACAATGTGTACTATCTTAACGAAGTGCATCTCGGCGCGATGGGCACGACAACAGATTGCGTGCATGTGCCGTTACAAGATAAACGTTTGTGAAGACAGCGCGCTTATCGACGTATTTCAGGAAGGAGATCATGGTATACTCGACGAGAATGCAACATCCTCACGAGAGCCGAAGATGACTGCTGAAATGAAAGCCTTTGTGAACAACACGCTGAGCAGTAACTCTTCCATCACGGCGCATGTAATATTTACTGGAATAGTCGCTGACGGCGGCACTGAGGACGAGTACCCTAGACCAGGCTTGTAGGTAGCATGACCGACCAGGCGTCGGCGCGTCAACGCAGCTGCTCAGGTAGCAGGGCGCTTGCATGCACGGAGTCAGCGCAGGTGTGAACGTTATCGGCAGCCGCAACGCTCGGTACGTCTGTAGGCTTGCTCACCTCAAGGTATCCGAGTTCATCATGCACTATACATCGCCACGCGGGTCTTCATCGTGTCAACCACTTGGACCCCGCGCGACACACGGCCAAGAGGACCCTCAGAGCCCTCTCGCCCCCGGTGGTCTCAAACCACCTCCCGTGCCCTCCGCCTGCATTTCCTTTACCTCAGTAGCCTAGATACACTGCCCTACAGCTTACCCTCAACTAGTCGTTTAGCTTTTGCTGCGTGTTACTTGACTTCAGCTCTTTCCGCCTAAATGGTAACTGAGAGGCGAGGTGAACGATCGCCCACCCAACGCTCTCCTAACTAAGGTCGCCGTCGCCTAGCTACCCTACCTAACACCAACCTTGCTCAGCCTTTCGTCGCTCGCCGGCGACTCTCCACGCCTGGATCTTGCTACCAGCTCGCCCTCTCCGCCGTCCATTCGCCCTACTGGTGTCGCCTCGCCTGCCGTACTGCTCGCCGAATTGTCCGATCGGCACGTCGTCCTGCCCGAGATCCTGACTTGCACCTCTTCGTTCGGGTCGCCTCACAGCCGCTCGTCCATCCTGCCGCACTGGCGTCTTGCCAGCAGCAGCCGCCTTGCACTTCAATGTCACTTCAATGTCACTTCAATGTCACTTTAATGTCACTTCCCCGGGGTCGCGCTGCTGCTGCACGCGTGACGCACTGCGCGATGTCCTGCAGCTGGCTGTCGGGGCAGTGGTAGGATGTTAGGAAGCTGCTGGGTACTACCAGCGAAGTCCCGTCGTCCAGGCGAGTCACTCGCCAGTTATCATACCCCACGTCCTCCTCGATTCTCGCCGGCCCGACCCACCGATGAGCCAGCTTGGTGATGCCTCTGCCTCGTGGAGGCCGCAGCATCCACACCAAGTCGTCCACTTTGAAATTAGTAGTGCTCCTCACTTGCCGATTATAGTATCGTGCACGCCGCTCCTGACTTCGCGCCGCTGCCTGCTGTGCGAGCTCCGTCGCCCTCGCCATGTGAGTCACTAACTTCTTGTGATAGTCTGCCCACTGACCGACCTGTGTGACCCCGCTTGCGCGTAACAGCTCGTTCGGCGCCCGTAAGCGTCGCCCCATCAAGAGTACGTTGGATGAGTAGCCCGTGGTAGAATGCCGCGCCCCATTGTAGGCGTACACCGAGCAGGGCAGCCAGTCGTCCCAGTCTGCTTGATTCTCGCTCACGAACATGCTCACCATGTCTTTCCAGGTCCTGTGGAACCGCTCGACCAGCCCCAGTAGCGCAGGCCTGTACGGGACAGGCGTCACTTGCCTCGCCTGCAGTAGCCCGACCAACTCCTTAATCACGCGCCCGTTCAACTCAGGTAGACAAGACAACGCGCTCCATCACGAACCTCGCGATGTTCTTCGCCGTATGCGTCAGCACCGCCACTGCGACAGCGTACCTCGTTGCGTACTCCACTGCTGCGACGACGTATCTGTTGCCTCGTCCGGTGACCGGCAGTGGGTCGGCGACATCCAAGGCCCACCGGTCCCCCACATCTCCAAGTCCTAAACTCCGAAGTGGCAAAATCACTTAGCGTGGCCGTGCCTTTCTCGTTCCACAGTCCCTGCAGCTTCTCACCCACTGCCGTACGGTCGCGTGCATGTCGGGCCACCAGTACACGGCGGCGATGCGCGCGTACGTCTGTGGAATTCGCAGATGACATGGGAATATTGAATCATGAGCCTCCCTCAATACTTTGTGTCGTAACGTCACAGGTAGCACCACACGTCGTTCGCCGTCAGCCTTGCGCGCGTACACCATGCCTCCATCCGTCATGATCTCCTGGGCACCACGCCTTCTTGCCCTCAACAACTTATGTACTTGCGCATCTTGTTGCTGCTGCTGCCGGATCTCGTCGTCGGTCAGCTGGCCTGTCGCTACTGCTGTCGTAGCTGCCTGAGGTACGGTCCCCGCACTTGCACCGTCTGGCTGCTCACTTTCGACTACTTGCCGGACCGGGGCTCGCGACAACGCGTCCGCCACGAATTCGTTGAGCCCGGTCGGTACGTAATGTCGAAGTTATACTCCTGCAGCTGCAATGCCCAGCGATGCAGTCGCCCAGCTAGATCCTTGCTGCGCATCAACCAACTCAGCGCCGAGTAATCCGTGACTAACTCGAACCGCCTGCCGTACAGATACGGCCGAAACAGCTTGACCGCCCAAACTACTGCAGCACACTCGAGGTCGGTGATGCCGTACTTGGCCACCGTCGGCGAGTTCACTTTGGACGCGTATGCAATTGGTTGATCGCCTCGCCCTTGGTCCTGCATCAACGCGGCCCCCAATCCCACGATCGACGCGCCCGTAATCAACTTAATGGGCTTCGAGAAGTCCGGGTATGCCAGCAGCGGTCGTACCGTCAGCTCTCGTTTCAGCTCCTCAAATGCGGTCTGCTGCTTTTCGCCCCACTCCCATTCTGAACTCTTTCGTTGTAGCACCGTCAGAGGTGCTGCCTTAGTGCCAAAGTTGGCGATGAAGCGCCTGTAAAAGCCCGCCAAGCGTACGAAACGCTTCACTGCTCTCTCGTCCTCCGGCACGGGGAACTCTCGCACGCTCTTGACTAAGCTTTCCATGGATCGTATGCCGTCCGAATCCAACTCGGTTCAACGCCTCCGAAGCCGGAAGCGGTTGGGCTCCCACAGCGGTGGCTACGATCGTCAGCCTCTGCCGAGCAACTTCGAGTTCTCTTTGGAGTGCGTCGTGATCGAATCGGATCCGGTCACGCTCCTGACGAGCGGCATCCCGCTCACGCTGGAGCACCCGGTCGGAATGTTGCAAGTCACAAAGGCGGCGCTCCGCCTCAGCGAGACGCTTTTCCAGATTTTCCCGGGAACGTTCGGCAGCCGCCAGATCTCCACCTGGCAGACATCAAGGACATCAGAGTTGCGGTTAGTGTTGCCGGATATGCCAACGGACAGTACAAGAAGCGGAGTGTACGCACGGAGATTGGCGAAGTCACCACGACAACGATCCGCGTCATGCACGGCCGTATCCCGCTCGATGGCCGTCTGATCCAGGACCGCCATGGCAGCGGTATGAGTGGCTCGAAGACGATTCAGCTCCACCGAAGACTCACGATGCAGGCGCTAGTAAGCTTGTAAGTCATCCATCAGAGGGCCGATCTGACTCTCAGCAGCGGCGGCAGCGGTTTGAGCCTGATCTCTCTCGCTCGTGAGGCGGGTTACCTCGGGATCTGCCGCACGCGATTCGACTTCTCGTAGAGTTGTCTGGACGCGAGTCAAGCTGCCCTCTGTTAGACGCAACGTATCTTCGACATCTTCACGCTCGCGCTCTAGCTGACGTTGCTGCTCCTGGAGTTGCTCGATCTGGGGCCCAGCAAGTTGCAATTCCTCAGCCAGATGATCG
The DNA here is from genome assembly GCA_024679075.1 of Phytophthora uliginosa. NCBI lineage: Eukaryota > Oomycota > Peronosporomycetes > Peronosporales > Peronosporaceae > Phytophthora > Phytophthora uliginosa. Next base: position 7,199 of record JAIKVD010000381.1, read on the forward strand.
CTTTCCGCTTGAAGCGTGTCACGTTCTCTGAGGGCTCGATCCAAGCTCTGCTCTAAATCACGAATTTCATCGCTCTGCTGTTGAACTTGCGACTGCAACGCAGCTAACGCTGGATCAGAGGCCGATCCAACACTCCCGTAGTCTTGACGAGATCCAACTTCTTCGCGCAGACCCCGTAGCTCCTCTCGCTGAGCGCCATAGCTGCGTTCTAACGCCCGGAGATCGTGAGTCTGGCGCAGTAGAGTGGTCGAGAGCTGGTGATGATGATCGATGGCCCGATCCCGAGCCGCCACAGCAGCCTGAAGCTCCGCATCCAGACGCGACGCGCGGTCCCTCAGTGCCCGATTCAGCTGCCTAAGCTCGCTGGCGGTGGCGTTGGGGTTGGGCGGAGGAGAGCTGCTTGGGAATCTCGGAGCCGGAGTGTCGTGGGCCATGAGGGACGAGAGGAATTCAGCAGGCTGCAGACGACGGTGAAATGGCGAATGACCCAAAGTGGAGGTCGAGTGATGGAATGTGTCCGCATTGATGCCAGTTGGGTGACAACAACTATGGACAGGAGGCGACTGTGGAGAAGCAAGATCGGAGAAATGAGAGACCCGAGGTGATTGGCAGGAGATGGATTTGGACCAACCCGGTCACTATTCCGGGAGACTGACCAAGTAGGATCAGCACAGGAGGAGAGGCCGCAAAGACGTTAAGATACAAGCCCGAGAAGGCGGAAGGAGCAGGGAGAACGGACGTTGACAGTTCAAGCCTAGATCAGAAGAATCGAAGGACATCGGGATGAAGTGGATCTGGACCCAGGATCAGATCCAGATCTGATACCGTAGATCTGGACCCAAGACCGGTCCCGCGATTACGGCACGACAGGAGCATGGATGACGCCATAGTGGAGGTAAAGGGAGGTCGCAGAGTCGGTAGGTACAGATTGGATGATAGCCGGATAGGATGATAGGTTTTTAGGATGGGATCGGACTTAAGCATAAATCAGTATCGAATTTGCCTTGGACATCGCAACCGCCTTCTCCCTCGCCTGGAAACGGGGACTGCATTGGCCCTGCAAGGAGTAGAAGCGTTAGTGGTAAGAGATCTAGTGTTGGTTAAATCTGGATAATACATTGGCCAGATTAGACCTTCCTAGTGATCTACCCTCAAGTGCAGATCCCAGATCCATCGGGGTTCACAGCTTGGCCGGTCGGGTCTTCGACGCTCAGCAACTACAGATCCCGCTATAGAAAGCGGCAAGCATCGAAAGGAAGGAACGCAAAGGACAAACACCCCGCACAGGGCAACCCCACGGCCGGATCCAGATCCAGGCCGCCAGATCCAAGTACAAGGACACTTGATCTGGAAGTATAACCGTGAGCAGTGTGAAGATTTCCACGCCGCTCCACCCCATCCCCGCGTCTCGCCAAGACTGTCTCGACTTCAAGGCTTGAGCGCTTCGGAAGACGCCAGAAGAGCAAGATCCAGCCCTACCGACGAGTACACAAGGTGACTCATTTCAGCACAGATCACGGATCGGAGTACCCCCTCCGTTAGTCGGTGTTCGGGCGCAGTTGGGAAGTTGGATTAGCGATCTCGCAGATTTTGCTGATCCCGCTACACCACAGAAGCTGGTAGCTGAAACCAGTAGTTTTGGCGTTTACTGAAGCACACTATTCGACGATAAATCGCTTTCTCTCTCCGTTGATAGATGGATAGCTGCTGATCTTGGTATCCTCAGATGTTAGCTGCTCGATTATCCGTCGGCGCCATGGTGGGCTCGCTATGCTGCGGTCACTTCAGCGACCGCCTCAGTCAGAAGAAGGAACATGAAGAACAGCATCTTCATGTTCGTGGGCGGCGTGGTCAAAGTTGCCGTCTCCAACATCTGGGCGTTCGCCGTCGGTCGCCTAACGCTCGTCTGCACGACGACTTACTTCACTTTTCCCGTCTTGTCCAGTGCTTTCTTTGGTTTTCGTGTTGTAATTCATTTTTTCCAGTCGGAAAAATCCCGGACGATGTGACGGAGGACACGCTCAAGGAGATCTTCTCGGAGGCGGGCTCTGTCGGAATTTCCGGTGAGTTGAGACCTTCCAAGACCATCAAAAGATTTGCGAATTGTGAGAAATCGACTTGATGTTGCTGGTGTTTTGGTTTTCGCCGTTTGCAGCCTCTGACGGATCGAGAGACCGGCAAACACAAGGGCTACGGCTTCTGTGACTATGCGGACGAAGCGACGGCGCTGAGCGCCGCCAACGGATACGAGATCAACGGCCGCAACCTTCGCGTGGACTTCGCGGACGGCGCCGATAAGTCGGGAGGAGCGGACAGGAAACGGCACGACAATGGCAGCCACACTCGCCATGGCGGGACCAGTGGCAGCAGCTTCAGGAATTGTGGGGCTGATGCGGGACATCGACGATGGTGACGGGCAAGATGGTGATCCACGCCATCGAGTCGGCCGTTGCTCGCTTGGGACTGGTCCAGCTCTACGACATGCTGGTGCAACTGAAGGAGCATACCAGGCCAAGAGCATCCTGATGACCAACACGACACCCCCCCCACGCGAACGTTCAGATCTTCAAGACGCTGCAGATCCGCATTCCGTCTTCGACGGAGGCGCAACCGGTGCTGCTGGCACTAAAGTGACCGCCTCGGCCGTAAGAAGACTCTGATGCTGAACTGCATCTTCATGTTCGTGGGCGGCGTGGTCGAAGCTGCCGTCTCCAACATTAGGGCGTTCGCCGTCGGCTGACCATCGCATCACTCGTCTGCACGGCGAGGAGCACGTGCAGACGGCTCTGTCATGGCTGGAGGTGAACAAGAATATCCAAACAGGAGTCTATGTTCGCGCCGCGCTACCGCACGCAGCTCCTGAGCGTCACTTTGCTGTCGTGTGCGCAGCAGCTGTCCGGCATCAGTGCCGTCTTCTACTACTCGGGCAGTTCTATCGATCGCATTCACTGCGCAGTACGTGATATCGTTCGGTGTGACGCTGCCGCTCGTGTGGGTGACGACGGCCGACATTTTCCCGGACTAGATCCGCGCCAGCGCGTCGTCGGTGTGCATTGGCATGAGCTGGTTGTGCAACCTCATCATGGGCGAGGCGTACCCGTACATTTCGGACGCGATCGACGTCTACGCGTACGTCTCGTTCGTGGTCCTGCTGGCGATCTTCTTCCTGCTGGCTCTGAAGATGGTGCCGAAGACGTCGGGCAAGTCGGCCGAGGAAATCCTAGAATACGACTCACGCCGCGAGAAGTAAGTCCAATGGATTTTGTATAAGTTGTTAACTTCTTTGCGTCGGCATTGGACCGATTCCCTTGAGCTTTTTCGTACAGATTTCGTGTCTAAAAAATCGTGTACAGAACTCGTATAGCCCGCAGGCCACTTGCTGTCTAGATGTCTAGATTCGGTACAGATCCGAGGAGCCACTTTGAAGTTGAAGTGACCCTCACTCACGCACGTCAATTGCACTCCCTGGCAAGTCCCACCACTCAGCAGCGATCATGGCACCTGCAAGCAAGCGCGGCGGGCCCACAGGGACCGCAAGGCTACAGCGATCCCGATACTATGGCGCTGCTAACTATCATCAATGAACCACGTGGCTCGAAGGAATGGGATCGGGTCCGCCATTTGTACAATGAGCGTCTTGCGGTAGTCGAGGGCAGTGATATACGTTCTTACGCCGGTGTCACCGAGTGGGAAGACTCGCTGCCCCGCCACCCGCGTTCTAGCGGTTGAAATTAGCCAAATAATTCTGCAAAAGGTCCATAACGTGGCTGTGGAGGATGAGGCCAGCTTCGCCAAACGCAGCGTCATTTCCTGGCAGGAGACAGAAGCAGTCTGACGAGGTATTTACAGGGGGCGCGAGTTCCGTGGCAAATCCGCCCTCAGCAGACTGCTTCTGCCTCGCTGCCACCGCTTGCGGATACCCTCGCCCTGCGCCGCCATTGCGGCGGCAGCGCTCGTAGACTCGTCGACGAACTCGTCTTCGTCGTCCGCGTAGATCATCCGCACTACGCTTGCCAGCGTCATTCAGCGAGCGAGTGGAAGAGTGATCTTCACCATTCTAGCCATTCGATCTACTAAGTATACACCTAGAAATCTGTCGGAGGGTACCCCCCCCCCCTCCGACAGAAGTGAAATCTGTCGGGTCGACAGCGGACTCGAGTTGTCTAGAAGTGGCCGTTTTATGGCGATCTGTACGAAATCTGTACAAAATGACCGCGACAGATCCTACGGGAATCGGTCCATTATACATGTAGAAGCTGCAGAAAAGTAGTTAAACTGTTTCCATGTAAATAATAGCATGGTGTTATACTAGGTTCGCAGTGGTCGTGAGGCTTGCAGTGAATATCGCATAGTGTAGGATATGCCCTCAATACAACTGCGCACTTTAATCCCAAACTAATCGGTTACGCTTCCAGTGGGTTTGCTATTCCAGCCTAAGCATAGCCCTAGTAGAGTTATCGAGAGCTCAAAACACCTGTTAGGTTCGGTTTTGGTTCGCACAACTTTGAGGCCCGACGGCCGTTTTTCTGTTTTGCCCGGAATAGTCGGCCCCGTAATTTTTAGGGGAAAGGGGCACTTTTGAATGGGAAGGAGATCGAATTAGTCAATGGGACCGCCACCAATCGATTCCTAGGGGCGATTTACGCCCAAAACACTCCCCAAATTTTTGAGATTGTTTTTTTTTCAAAATGAGATTTTTTTTCAGACGGTCGTCACTTGGCGGGAAATTTGAATCTGGGGACGTTCGATAGCTCAATCGACGTCAAAATGAGACTGCGTCAAACAAAACAATACTATGCGTGCTAAGTGCGTTTCGCGATTTGCTCTGCTGCGAGTCGTGGGCGTAGGTCAGTACGACGTGATACCATCGACTCGACTTCAAATCGCTGGCCACCACGGGCTTGGCGTCTAGTACGGAGCTATACAAGTCTCCCGTGGCGTTCACGACGACGATGGGCTGGTGATACTGAGGCCATGGACGACTGTCTCTCTTCGCAGACTGCAGGCCGTAGATGACCCCGCCGAAAGACTTCTCGTCTGACGCTGGCAGGAGACTGAACCCCACGTCGAAGCTGAAGTTCTGAGAGACGACGCTGGTCAAGTGGAAGTCTTGAGGCTTGGCCGGCTGCTGCATGTCCACCAGATAGGCGAACGAGTCCAATTGCAGGTCGTTTCCTGCTCGTCGACCTTGGAACAACAGCGACGGCGCCACCATCAGCCTCTTGGTCCAGCTCGTCGTTGATCTAAGTCGCCGCTGCCAGGAAGAGCCGTCCGCTATGTACTTGAACCACCAGGAGCTGGTGTGAGATAATTCGAAGGCGTCATGCCCAGTCAGGAAGCTGCTCAAGAGCTTGAGAGTATCAGGTGGGGGGGGGGGTTAACTACGGGAGGACAGCAATGCCCACGCATGTTTGGGGTGTACAGCTTGTTCGCCAGTGGAATAGCACAAACAATCATGAATGAAGAGGCAAAATGGCTCGGATTGAGTCACATGAACTAGCTCTGGCGTCGTCAGCCTATTCCGATGACCACGCGCTTTGGAGGTGCAGACTGGACTGGCGGCGCAGTAGTTCGTACTGCTGTCGTTGCTGCTGCTTCACCTTGCGCTCCGTTTCAGCAGCCTCGGCGTCTTTCTTGCGCTTCACACGCATTGCGACGCAGGAGGCGATCCCCAGCACAAAGAGTAACGAGCCAACGCACACGGACACAACGAGGGGAGGGCTGAACGACACAGCGCTCGGTTGACTCGGCACAATGCAGCGCGGTCCTGTCCACGTGCCGCCTGAACACTCACAACGCTGGTTCACGCACCTTCCGGTGAAAATGACGGTAGATCTGCTGTAAGTGTTTTCACGTCGGCGGTGCTTCGTTTGAAATGTGCAGTCCTCATCCGTCCGACAGAAGGCCCTCCCACGCACTTCAACGAGTTTGTTCTCCTCGTCTTCGTACTCGTCAAGGTGGTCCAGTATCCATTGACGCGTGGGGTGCGTCTTTGGGTCGCAGCCAACGCTCATGATCGAGTCGGGTGACAAGTCCTGGTACACTCGGACGTAGTCGATCTTCAAGTACATGGGGAAGGAATCGCAAATGCGGTTGGCCACGGGGTCCGTGCCGTCCCCACGACAGGGATTCTTCGGGTTGGGCGGCTGGGCCCCCCACTTGCTGGACATGGCCACGTTGAAAATGAGGTACAAAGGCTCCTCGATCATGATCTTGCGGGGGTTCTTAGCGTCTGCTCCTTGCGGGGGGTTCGTGATCGTCTCGGCTGGAATCTCGTACAACGGGTCTCCATCCAGCATCCAGCGAACGTAACCACTCGGGCCGGGGACCCACTCCACCTGGTACTTGACGAAGTCTGTGTACACCCCCATGTGCACCGGCCAGTTCGCCGAGAGCGCGTCCATTTGGAAGGCGAAGGTCGATTCATCAGCGGGTAGCACAGGCGCGTCGTCGAGAGGTTTGCAGCTGGGGTTGGGATTCCCTGCGCTGCAGATAAAGTCGCCCATGTACGAGTTCATCGCCGCGAAGCACGTGCCGTTCGAGTTGATGCCCCATCGGTCATCGCCCTCCGCACGCATGAAGTCGAGGTCGGAGTTGATATCCAGCGAGGCTGGACAAGTGTCGACGGAGCACACGTTGTCTTCAATTCCAGCTTCCAGCGCGGCTTCCACCGTGACGTAGCTTTGAATCTGACTGGCGTTTTGCTGGCACAAGTTGTTCGAGGCGTAGCGGATCTTCTGGTACCAGGACGGATGGCCGCGAGCGTCGAGATACACGCTTTCGGGGATTCCGGGGACGTTGGCGCCTGGCGTTTTGCACGAGCTCGAGTAGATGCACAGCTTGTTCTCGTTCACGGGTGTCACGACGCGGAAATCCGGCGGCATTCCAGGCCCCACTTGGATGGAGGACGAGATGGTCGTGCCTCCACCTTCGACGATGTCGATCTCCGGCGCACCGCGACCTTGATAGGGGTTCAACCCGGAGCCAGGGTCCGCATCACACGCGCTAATGCGCTGGTTGCTCGGCTTCAGCTCGTCCGGGTCACAAGTATCGTACGAGAATGGCCACATCCTGTTCGTGGAGCCGCTGAAGATCGCTCTCCCTAGGTTCCCTAACAACCAGATTCCAGGCCACGTCGGGTAATAACGCAGCGATTGGGCGCGAGCAGTGGAATCCAAGAGCACGTCGGGGTTGCCGGAGGACTCGGAGAGTGCTCCGGGAAGTTGGGCGCGAACCTCGATCATACCGCCTTGCAGACAGAACTTGTTCCAGGACTGCACCATTCCCCCACGATAAAACTACAGGAGCAACAAGCGTCAGCGATATGGCAGACCGACAATCGCAAGAGAGAGAGAGAGAAGCACTTACAAACGTGACGTTCTCGAACCCCGGTGTCTGCAGAAAGCTGTTCCACACTTGCAGCTGAGTGACCGAGTCCTCCACTTCAATCTGGAAGCTGCAGACGCCGTTGGCCTCCTCACACGCCGTGGTGGTTTTATTGTGTGCGTAGACTTCCATCGCGTCGTTCACGCCGTCCGGTTTCTCAATCGACGTCCACATGTGATCGTCTCCAGGTCGAAACGAGCGTCCTGGGGCATTGAACTCGTCACTCATGACGAGCTCCCACAAGTTCCCGCGCGAGCTCTCCCACGTGTAGGAGGCCACTGGGGTCTCGGGGTCGACCCACATTTTCAGACCCGACTGCGTCACTAAGCGATTGTCATTCCGTCGTCTTGACCGCGCTGCCACGCACTTCGGAGTCCCAGCTAGCCATATCACGATCAAAATCATCATCGAAACCCGCAGGTGTAGCATCATAAACTACGTGAAAACCGAATTGACTCAAGCACGGCAGCTACAGTAGATTTCCATGACCCTCCCACCTTTTCCCTGCCGTCTCGGGCAACTGGGACGAGTATCGCTCAAAAAAGTGCCAAAGTTGAGCAGATTTTTCGCGAACTTCAACTACTCAACTGCCCACTTCTAGGATCCCGTCGACGGCCCTGCGCCAGTCATTTTCGGATTGATTTCTTGTAAAAATGAGGCCCGAGTTGATGCCTAGCGACGTATTGGAGACCGTGCTGGCGTTCCTGAAAGGTTTTGACGCGTTCGAGCTCTCGCACGCCAGTCACGAGTGGCTTTTGCGTCTTGCAGACCCCACGTTTTGGCAGCAGCGTCTTCATGGAAGGAGTGCGGCGGACACCCAAGCGCCGCCCTGGATGAAAGAGTTGAAAGCCTCGGCGCACCGACTCAGACATCGCATGAAAAACATCGTCCAAAGAGACATGGGGCAGCCCTGGAAGCTGAAATATATGCTGGAACGATCGGGATTTTTTCGGGGTATGGGACCCCAGGACTTCATCTATCGACGTCAACGAGGACCCTACGCGTACTTGGAGCACAATGTCTCGACCGAGTCAAGACAGCAGCGACCGATGGCGTATCTCGCTGGGAACTCGAGTCTCAGCTTCGACGTGTGGTTCTGCTTGCTGCCGGACACTAGAACGGGCTCGACGACGCGACAGTATGGACGCTGTGCTGGAGGGGTCATCTACGGCTTGGACTGTGACGACCTCGGAGACGATCGATGGCAACCGGTGGTGCTCGACTCGAAGTGCAATCTCTACTGCTCGCTGCTAGACGGGAGGACGATGGTGGCGCCCGAGTTGCAGACCAACCGCTGGCACCATCTCGCCCTGACCTATGACCGAGGAAAACAAGTTGAGCGAGTTTATGTGGATGGAGTTGGTGTGCACTCTGCTACGGGTGAGAGACGTCGTGAGTGGACTCGGATGGCCTACCAGCAAATCGGCACTGGCCATGTCGTCGCTGGAGACGGAGACTTCCCGTACCCAGGCTACTCGGGCGCGTACGACTTTCGAGGCCTGATCGACGAATTTCGAGTGTGGCGAGGTGTGCTTTCTCTGAGTGACGTAGCAGAGCTGGCTCGTGGTGGGACTCTGCCGTATCGAGATGTATGGGCATCGATGAAGCTCCCAGGTCGCAAAACAATGGGCTTGGGGGTAGAGTGGGTACCATGCACTCGATCGGCAGAAGGAGGCGTGGTGGATCACGCTCTGCACAGAGGCAAAACCAAATTGAAATTAATAGTGACTCGTGCTGAAGTTTGCCATTAGTTGGGTAGACAGAATCGAAACTATGAATGGAGGCGTTGACGCCGTTCGAGAGAGTGCAGAAAATATTATCAATGAGTGTTGTGCATGGCTACGTAGGTCATTACTCAAGCTCTTCCCTGTGTGTGTTGCTCTTGTTGTTTCTGTTGTTGCTGCTGCTGTTGATGTTACCACCTTATCAATTCATACAGGCCATCAGCCGCATACAAACAGGTGCAATCCAAAGGCCTGTGTAGCGCGCATAGTAAAGCAAAAAGGGAAAGCAATATCGTGCAGCCATTTTGCATGAAATCTCTCTGTCTTGTTGGAACTATAATACATGTATGTACTGTACCGGTAGTTAGATACCAGAGATCGCGCATTCCGCGAATGAAAAAGGTAATTCTGGACTTATTTGCGAGCGAATATTGTGAAAACCGGTCGGAATGTCTAATCCGAATCTAAATCAGCCGTGACTGTAGTGGGTTCTACCTTCGGTGGGACGTTGACTGTGCTCTCAAGTGCAGGTTCATGGGGCAACAAGTTGCAGTCATTTCGAGCCGAGGAAATTGGCATGATGATTCCTGCTAATGCCAAGGCCGCGACGCCATCGCCCAGTAGGAACAAGTCCCTGTCTCGTGCGGCTGCGTCGACATTTCCTGCTTCCGTTAAGTTGCATTGGAAGCATACATGTTGGGGTGTCTGTCGCTATTCCGCATACTGTCTAAACATGTACTGTACTGTAGTGATATTATGAACCGTTTGGCGGTGCACCGGGCCACCGCAAAAAAATCTAACTAGGAAAGTGACCTACAAGTATAATACAAGTAAATGTATAATAGTGTTTCCCATCCTCATTTCAGAAACACTTGCTTGTCGTTTTAGCCGGCTCTCTGCATTTGACGTAATGCTGCGGTTCGTGATCAATGTGTCACACATTGATCACACACACGTTATGGCAGGCCGGCTAAAACTCAGCACAACGCCGGAATAGAGTTCCCCAAGTTGGGGCCCCAACTATACAAAGCTCTAGCTAATCGAGTTCTACACGCATTCGTAGTCTGGAAGTAAGGTGGCCCACGCACAACGGTGTTCCAGAAGAAGTTCCAAGACGCGTACGGTCTGGAGATCGCCTCGCGCAATGCATCAAGCAACAAGTTCTACTAAGTGATATTTTTAAGTAGTCGAGAAAGTCGACGCAGCTCGTTTTACTGTTGCAACCTCCGCCTATCAAACATTTTTTGAATTGGCCTTTGCTTTTTGATCCGATGTCGCTTGCTCCCTAGCGGAAGTCAAATCGCTGTTTTCAAGAAGTTACTCGAACCCGCAATGCTTGAGTTTCAGTGTCGCTATACTGCACAACCTGGTAATCTGTGGTGATGTCATTAATTGACGGTGGAACCTTATTCCTTTCGGTCTTGTAGTGACTTGGTTAGAGCTGCCAACTGCTCGAGGGCCTGAGCGACATTGTTTCGCAAACGGTTGTCAGTAGTGTTTGCTACATGTAGTGAGCTAATAGCACGATTGACTGGCCATCGTATACCATAGCGTAACATTGTGAGGCTACGAGATAATCCGCCGTCTCGATCGATGTCGGCAAGCTTTCTCCAGCTCTGTGTGCACGGAGTCAGTCTGTCAGATCGGCGTACTACAGAAACCGCTCTTAGCATCCAAACTGTATCCGGATAGCGTACGTCTGAAAGAGCCGCTCAATGTGGTGTAGCTGTCGTAGCGGCGTAGAATAATTACCCCTAGGAAGCTCGGACGTTGACTGTTGGGCAGTAGACGATCGTGGCGGATTTATTCTCCGTGGACTTCGCAGCAACATGTCAAACCGTTCTTGCTGATGCGCTACCCACTCCTGCTGGACGTGGTGGATATCGCTGTACGTCACTTGCTTAGTGTAAATAGGACCAGGAGCTGACTGATCTTCTTCGTGCACCACTTCGCTTCGTGCAGGTTGCTTAGTATCATCGGGTGTTTGATTTTGACGTGGGGTAAATACACTCGGTCCGCTGTAGTCAGTCTGGAGGTGGTTTGTATGAAACGAGTGTGTGAGCACGACAAGCGGAAAACAAATTGATGAACGCAGCCCAGTTGCCTACCAGCGATATGTCATGGCCAGCGTCGCGAGCCTTTGCAGGAACAAGTGACGCTAAAACTTGCCGCCGTCGGCCGTCGTTCAGTGCTGTTGCCATATATCGCAGCGCACTTCATGTCCCTGACTGAGTTTTGAACGACAACAATAAAAATCAAAACTATTCACGGATGGCAAGTACTGATGGTCTATGTATGTTGAGGTCAGCACTTGTCATTGTACTTTTAGTACTAGAGAATTTACAGGTCACGCACGTACAGCACTGCTGATACAGAGATCGACGGCGACGTAGAGATCGACAACAGAACTGTGAGGAACCTAGAAATGGCTAAACGAGACACCGTGTATGACCTCCCACATGCGGCGCACCCAGTCCACAATGATCTCGATTCCAAACTGGGGGGGGCATCCTGATATCCTGGGCTAGTGCCGAAGTGGTTCCCGACTGATTTTCCGGTGATTTCGAAAGAAATAATACAGAGACGGCGAGCAAACAGTTGCAACATTATGAGCGATCACGGCATGCAACTACTGCTATCAGTTCATGTTTCCACCCTCACCGGAAGAATTTTAACTTTTCGAACCGCAGTAGGCCGCTTAATGCGTGTAATGAAATTGATGCTTCCTGTTTGTTTTATTTTGTGTGAGAGAGGCCGAATGCCATTCCACTTTAGCGAAGCCTTTTGACATACTTACAACAGGTTCGGCCAACTGTGGCCTAGTTGGAGCGTAGCATGAAAATGTTAAGACTGATTACCTACTCGTGATGGGACCGGCTGCACTGTCCAAAATGCTTCGTACCCAATTACCACATTTCAAGACCCCTACGATGAAGAACTTGTTCAGAACAAGTGGTTGCTTCTGCTCGTAGTATTTTTTTAAGGCGATCGATCTCGAAGATCGAGTATCGGCTGGAGCGAAACCCATGAATCCAACGGATTTGTCTGCTAGTAGTAACATGGAAGTACTACGAAGTACGATGATCTTCTGTGGTTTTATCTAGTGGCTAGTGGCGAAGGCAACCAAGTCAGATAGCTGTGCAAACTCTGCCAGCACTCTAGAAACGCAGTTTGAAGTCTCCACTCAACCCGCGAACTTCTGTGTAGCTCGACGACGCGTTCTGATGGCCTTGTGCACGGCACACACTGCGGGTGAGATGCAGAAGGTGCTGCACGTTGTAACGTAAACCAGTGATCTCCCAGCAGGAATTCGTCCTGGCACTTTGCCAGCGCCTGAACCTCTCGCTCACCCAGCGCTCTCCGCCAGACCCGGAACTCGTCCACCAGTCCGTGGAAGTTGTGCTAGCCGCAGAAGGTGCGTACGCCTCTGGGTCTCGTATCAAACTGAAAACTCGACTTCTGCCGCCAAAAGGACGAAACGAACCCCGTGCCGACTTGCACCTGCGCGAGTTCGCGCCACGAGTGATGCAGCCTCCCTCCCATCTCGCTCACGAGTTCCCCATCGAGATAGACCTTCTGCACCCCGCAGTCAAACGACAGCGCCAGGTGATGCCACCGACCGAAGTCAACGCCCGCAGCCACGCAATTGGCGCCGCCCTCCAGCACGGAGCAGAGCAAGTTACGGTCTTCGTCCACGCCGACGAACGCGACGTGGTGGTTCGTCCACAGGCACGTGCGCATCATCGGAGACTGGCCGCCGAATAGGACCCCTCCCGTCAAGACGCCGTCGCGCTCTCCATCAAGCAGACTGAACCACGCGTCCACTGCGAAGGAGGCTCCGTGGGTGACCAAGTCGGTGAAGGGCTCGCGTGTCGAAGGGTCTTGCACGACGACACCGCCGGACGCGTCCGCGCCGCAATGGCTCAGTCGCTCGTCCAGCCCAAGGCCTTCGAACGCGAAGGAGCGAGACTGAGCGTACGTCTTTTTGAAGCTGCAGGCCGACGGACTCTCGCTCGTGTCTCGAGACGGCAGTCGTGGACGCCAGTGCGTGGGCTGCGAGAAGTGCCGCCAGCACTGCGCGTTCACGTGGGACAGCTCGAAGACGTCCCCACTCAAGAAGCAGCTCACGGCGTCCAGCAGTTGAAGAGCCATCTCGGGCTTTGCGAATCCGACACTTGAGTGCAGCTCGTTCTGCCAGTCGCAGGATGTGACTCCATGCAGCGGTGATACAACTTCAACGGGTGATGCACACGCGTCGGCACCACTCACCGTCAGGATCAATGCTCGAAGGTCAAGGCAACTTCAACTTCGGCGAAGTTGCTCGTCCTTCCGTTGCGCAACATATACACAACGTATCATCCACTACGTGGTCCACACACCTCATCGTCCTTTCCCCCTCACTTTCGAATTTGCTGTCGAGGGCGGAAGCTGCTGCTAGTGCCCCCGGGGGTACTACACGCCCCAAAGATGATCGGCGACTTCGAGTACCTGCAGCAGCGCGTGGCCCTGCGCGTGGACGTGATGCGGCGCCACGTGGCGGGCGTGGCTGAGGTGGTGCTGGCGCCTC
>JAIKVD010000382.1:0-20836 GCA_024679075.1 Phytophthora uliginosa
AAAATCGTGGAGGGGGTGTCACGAAATAGATGCGCCTTTCCTCGTATTTTTTTCTGACGAGGGACAGCATTTTGCTCGTCTTTTGAGCGCCCAAAAAGACGAGGCTACTTCGTGTGAGGTCGTGGTTTTGCTCGTCAAAGAGCTTGCTAATACACTCTATTGGCCAGCAAAGCTTTACCGGAGTCCAGACCGACGTGTTTGGTCGTCGTGCCGTGCTCCATGTCCGAGTGATGAGCTGTTTGCCCCGATTGGTCGTCCGAGGGGGACATCGCGACTAACTTTTCGCTGAAGAAGTCGATCGAGGGACTTTGATCGGGTGGCAATCAGTGAAGAAGTTTGGAAATGAGCTCCAGAGTCTGAAGCGGCCGGCGCTGGTCAAGTCAACTGACCCGAAGGGAGAATGGAATGGAGCGTGATTGTGGCAGATTCACCACGATAACCGGTCGATAATCAAGTTGCGATTTCCGACAGCGCAGACGGCGACTAGAGTCGTGCGATCCGTGTACCGGTATCCATCCGACAGTCGAGGCAACAAAGATTGTGTGATGCTGAAGGCACGTAATCCCATGCTGCTGCGTCACCTTCACTTGCGAGATGCAGCCACGGCACAGTGCAAGATGGACGTTATTAATACAGCGTTGCAGTCTGCACCTTGCAGCAACTATTATATATGTACTACAGCACTGTATTAATACAGCACCATCAAAGCAAGTTTACGCGGCAACCCTCACCCTCCCTGTTGATGCGACTGCGGTAATCCCGAACAGGTGGTGCTACGGCTACAGCCCCAACACAACTAAATCTGACCTCGACGAAGGTCGACGCAGGCTGCACTATTAAGAAGTTCGCTGCTGTCAAGACATGCAACAATGCAAGTTGTCCAATTCTGCCAACAGCTCTCTACAATGTGATAGGGTTTGCAAGTGCAAGTGCACGTTGCAGCGCAAGTGCACGTTGCAGCGCAAGTTGCAACTGCACACTGTCGTCGTCGTGTCGTCTGACTCAACTCGCTTTATTCTAACTGCAGTGGCAATTGCATCTTACTGTAATACATGTAACCTCGTGACGCTTACGCCAATAGTAGGGATTCATGTACATGTACCTACATGTACCTGGCTGACGTGTCACAGCTTGATTATCGAGCCGCGCTATTACGCCACGCTTGATCTTATTTCGGTTGAGATACTGTCCGCGTGCATTGAGGGTCACTGTATTTCGGGTCGCTAGGCCACAACTCCGGAGTGGATGATCGCCACTCCCTCACGCCTGTATACGGGAACTCTTAGGGGTTCACTGCGCCATACCCGTAAATGCGTTGGATGGCGCTTGAATGAGAAATGCAACGTTATCTTCGTCCGGGTATTCTTGGCTGTCTGATCCTTGACATCCTTTGCTACCCGAGTATCCTTCAACAAACCTGGAAACGAAGGGGCCAAGCAGATACATATTATGTACTCTTCACTGCAACAGAGGCTCTGTTACAGAGCAAATACCCTTCAGTTTGCATTGGTTAGCCCTATTTGGTGTACTTAGCGGTAAGTACTGCATAATCGAGATGCTCCAAGACATCCCATTGAAGTGGGATATATCAAGTTTACGATCTTGTGTCGGGAGCTTGCCGCTAGGAAGATGCCGATTTTCCTGGATATAACCCCATCACTGGCCGACGTCAGTGATGTTTTCCCACAAGATTTGTGAAAACCGGGACCTGTCCTTGGGTCTCGTGGGGCTTGCAGTGACATTTTCCGGCCTGAAGCTGGAGGGCTAACCGGAGTGGCTTCCACCAATCAATTGACTAACCGCTGGACAAACAATACGATTCTTTCCGAATTCGCGAGCAGAAGACTGGTTGAGATTTTTCCAACCAGAGCAAGTACTGGTGGACCAACCCAATGCATGAACTCGGATGTGCCCCGAATCTCATCCATGCTACGTTAAGTAGTGTGGTATGGTAAGGCGTTGTTTGGTCCCCGTGATCCATGATGTGATGCTTCGACTGTTCTTTGGTGATCAAGATTGTACTTAACCCCTCAACAACCATGATTTATTTGTCATCATTTTAAAAATCTGAACATGTTGACCGGTCAACTTGCTAAAGACGTGACAACACTTGACTTTTGTATTGGTTGCAAAACGTACGCACGCATGTTTCTGAACAACGCGACATGCATTTTCCAGGTGAGAACGGCCAGTGTCAACATGGCTTCCATACATGTTACTCTTCGAGACGTCTCTACGCTAAACGGAGGTAACATGTTGACAGGATCACATGAAGCTTCTGGCTTTTCTATTGAGAGTCGGGACGGCCTCTCAGTCTACGACAAGCTAGCACAGCCAGACACCATTCAGAGGCAAGCAGTCACCACAAAACGTCCATTTCAATGAGCAATGAAGATATGCATCCCAAGCAATCAACGTGTTTCAGTCGTAGTCACACACACATCACGCGGTGGCTGGTACACGCTAGTATACACTCAGACGGTGGCAGTCTCGGCGATCTCGACGCCCGGCTGGATCTCATTTGAAGCAGGCTGTCTTGCAGCGGTATCTGTGTTCTCGGCGGCTGGCGCCTGGCTGCCTGTGGCCTCGTCGACGTCGCCAGCACACTCCAACGCCTCGTCACCTTCATCGACCTGGGCGCTGGCGCCTTCACGCCGATCGTGCGCGATAAGACGGCGTCGCGTCCGGGGTCGTCCGCGGTTACGGCTCTGATCGCCACTGCCTTGAGCCTCGTCGGCGACATCTTCAGCGCCAGCAGCGTTGTCGTCAGGAGCACGGGGAAGACTCGACTTGACTCGTGTGGCTCGCATTTGGATTTCACGGCCGACGTTGGGCCGGGGTCGGTTGGCCCCATTCGCCCATTCGAGGTGCCAGACTTGATGGCACGTGTAGCCGTTCTTGCTATGCGGTCGGGTACGGTCGCACAGGTAAGCCCTGCCAATGCCAACATGTTGGTCAGAACAAGATGTATGAAGATAACATGTTGTTACATGCGCACCGCTTCTTCCCGCAGCTACACGCTGGGCAATACCACTTGGTTGTAACGCGCTCGCCGACTTTACTCTTGCGGACGGAGCAGACCTTGCACTGGTGCTGCCTGTGGCGCACTACGTCCCCGATCTTTTGCATCGCTGGGCACTCCTGTAGCTGATGTTCGCGCGGAATCGCAGGTGGCGCGCGCCGTACAGGAGTTGGTGGGCCTTGGTTAGGCGCCTGCGGTATAACACAATCATTAGTAGCAGCATGGTCAACTCACCAAGGAGCACGTACATCGGAGGCGAAGTCAGCAGCAGTAAGATCCAGCATCTGGGACTGGAGCAGCTTGAGAAACATGCTGCGATCCGTACGCTTTTCGCCATGTTGATCTTGGGCTTCCCGAAACACGATAAATGCGTTGACCAATGCCAAGTCGACTAATCCCAGGAACACAGTTTTGTAGTACTTCCGGAAGGTCACTGCCAATTGTAGCGAGTAGCGCTGCAGCCGTAACTGGTCGTGAACGTCCACCCCACCCATCCAGCGGTGGTAGTCACGGATCATGGACGGGCAGGGGACAGTGACCTTGTCACCACCTCGTAGACGCCGCTCTGCACTCACCAGCAATGTATGTCAGTGCGATTTGAGACCTCATTCCCATAGCATAACGTACCGCATGTCACCATATCGCGACCACCGCCCGTCGACAGGAACTGAACGGGTTTGTTGTCCCACCAAACGGCAGCGGTGACGGCAGAGACAGCCTTGTTGACGGCAAATCGTGTCGTCCCCCGCGGAATCGATGCAGGACGCGAGCGGTTCTTCTCTTTGATTTCCGTGCAGTACCCAGCCTCGTTGGCCAGAATCGTGCCGAGGGTGTAGACACCCCGAGCCAGGAGCTGTATGGCACCCTGCACTGATGTATAGAACCGGTCCGTCACGACGGCATATAATACCCCGTCTTGCTTTGGTGGCAGCACAGCTTTTAGATTTCTCGCGACGGCTGCTGGTCCCGACTTGTTGTCTGCGGTTGTTTCGTCGTCCCCAATCTCGTCAATGTGCTGCTGCGTCCCACAAAACAACTCCAATCTACAACTCATACATGTTGGCACACACATAATCACAGCCACGACATGCTGTCAGTACAACATGTAGACTTAGACCCAAAAACAATCCCCGCGGCCCCAAAATGGAGACCACAGGGAGAATACCAGCACCCACCGTAGGCAATAAGCAGTCCTCGCGCAGCACGTCATGAAAAGCTTGGTGCCCCACTTGTGGGGCTAATCCTTTAGGTACTGTCGGGTCGGGTTGTAGCGACTGCGGGAGGGGATAATCGCCTCGTCGAATGCAAGTACTGGTGGCACCTTGTAGCCCGCTGCGAACCTCTTCTGCAGCGTGTCCAGCACCGAACGGACCTTCCAAGCGCGGTCTGTGAACGACTTGGGATGAGCATTGTTAGTAAAGTGGAGGTGTTGCATGATGTGGGCGAAGCGGTTGCGCGCCATATACCGCCCGAACGTGCCAGTCGGAACCGCGCCAATAGACGTGGTCGCCCAGTGGTCAGCGAAGTTGCGCGTTTGTGGGGCAAGCATGCGTGCTATGAGGAGGCCAATGCAGCGCAGCAGCTCACGAGGCTCGACTCGCGATTTCTTCGCCGACACAGCTGCTAGCGGTGTACGCTCGCCGGCTATGGAAAAGCAGCGTGCTTATGAGCTTGCAATGGCTGAAGAGGAAGCAAAGATGGACGCCGCAGTAGCTAAGCAGGCGGAGGCAGATTCACGCAAGCGTCGCACCAAGAAGAGACTGAAATCGATGGCTCAGACCGCGCACTTGCATGCGGCGGCGAAAGAGACGCGTGCGAGTGCACTCAGATCAGAGGCAGACGGGCTTCAGCAACGCGCTGCTGCCTTGGAGAGACTGGATCAGCGTGCACAGAATCAGTCATCTGGAAAAGCGGCAGGAAAGTCGAAGCGGCCCAGCTGGTCTCCAAACGAAAACGAAGATGAGCACGACAATCCTGAAGATGACGATGACAGCTCTTCGTACGCAGGGTTCAGTTCTTCTACAAGCTCAACGGCACCAACCGGAAAAGCGGTACGATACGATGTCTGGTACAACATGTTTGCTGAACATGCAGGAAAAACTAACATGTTCTGTTTTGTGGACAGGGAGATAAAAGCATGGTTTCTCCTGAACCCGAGACTACCACGACAGCAACAAGCGCTCCTGTTCAAGTCGAACGTGTTCGACGGGATCGCCGTGAAGCACAGCCAGCGCCTACTGTTCCCGTTGTAAGTCATGTTGTTGAATACAACGTGTTTACTGATCAAAGTGTTCTAGCTAACATGTTTGCGCTGCTGAACAGCCAGACGTGAACATTGTGCAAGCTGAAGAACTCACAGCAAACGGATACACTGCGCTTGACTCTGGGGATGAGGGCGAGCACGGCGTTGATACATTTGACTGTTCTGAGGAGTTGTGGTGTGACGATGCCGGTGGTACTGGCACGGCCGACGAGAGCTTTGAGGACGAGGAGCTGGATGACGTTTTCGAGGTGCCCGACGACGCAGGGACGCCTCGAATACACTGGGGAGCCGATATTGACTGGTCTACACCTATAAATCTTGCTGACTACGACGACTTCGTGAATGACGAGGTCGCTTTCCAGGCGATGCGAACGGACGACTGGGAGTTGGACCCGGACAAGTTTCCTGAAGATACAAACTACCCCGACCTTTATGAGGGCGAATTCGGCCCTACAAGCTCCGTGATGGCTGAGTCGGAGTCACCGCTGGGGCTGTTCTTCTATTTTATGCCGAGATCTTTGTGGAGGAAGATATCCAAGGAGAGCAACCGATACTGCGACCAAAATCTCAGCGACCGGGCCAACCGCATGTTCGAGAAACAAGCTGCCGACAATCCACGAACGCTACGGCAGATCTACGAGCTGGTGCTGGGTCCTGCACCGCGCGTCTCCGATCCTCGGTGTCACTCGAAGCTTGCTTCTTCTCCCTCTTTTTCCGCACCCGCGCCTTGCTCGCTGCGCTGTCTGCGTGCTGGCTCACTGCGCTGTCTGGGGCCTTGCTCGCTGCGCTGTTTGGGGTCGTGCTCGCTGCGCTGGCTCGGGACTTGCTTGCTGTGCTGGCTCGGGGATTGCTCGCTGTGCTGGCTGGGCCCCTTCGTGCTCGCGTCCGTGCTGCGATTCCAGCTTCATCTGCTACTACCTCCCGTGTCCTGACGCCAATCCTCGCCGCCGCGCTGTCTGCACGCTCAGCTTGATCCATCTTGTAGCACCGTTCTTGTTCTTCAGCCAGGAGGATGCAACGCTCGCCGTACGGCAACTCGGCGATCGACGCCAGGAACTCAGTGTAGTCGTGCCGACTGCGGGTCATTGCCTGGCGACTCTACGTCAAGTTCTCGAATGAGTGGGCGGGGGCCCTTTGAACACGCACTATTGCTGCGCTGGATACACGCCCCGTTCCTGATCGCTCGGTACCTACCCCTGTGCATTCTGCCAGAAACGAGCTGATGACCTTTCTCGTGATTATCGGCGTTTGTCTTGATTATACTATGAAAAACGGTTTTTCCGAGCCATTGCTATATAGACATGTTGACCGGTGTACATGTCGGCTTTTTTGTCATGTTGACAAAGACAGCATCGGTTGTTGAGGGGTTAAACACTCGCTAAACCCCAATATGCAACAGTGCTCGAAGCTCATACACGGCTACTGAAATGTGCCATGGCAACCATTATCATCGTGACGAGTGCATAGTCTCATGGCCGCATCTAGAACCATCTCCGAGTACAATGGGAAAACGAGGTTCGCGTGCTTCTGAAGCCATCGTTTCAGGAGACCGAAGCATAGTTCAATTGGATTCAGTTGCGAACAAAATAGGGGCAGAAACAGCAGTCGAGCGCCGCAGGCATGCACGGCCGCCTCCAACTCAGGGTAGGCGTGAATTTCCGCATTATCCATACCCCAAAACCTCCGACCTCTCTGACCGCTCCGACCGCTCCGACCTGCACACAAAACGTGCTGATAGAAGGGGGGTCGCCTTTAACTATCACCCTGCTACGCGCTCCGCGCGAACCCCTCTTAACAGCTCGCTGCGCTCGCTGGCGACAGAACCCTAAGCCCGCTGCGGCTCCCACGCGTCGCCTCCGCTTGGTAGGTAGACCATTACTAGGTCCTGGGTTTGCAGCCGCGTGCTACGCACACGGGCTGTCAAATCGCAGGCGGGGGGCTCGCTGCGCTCGCTCGTGACACCCGTCCCCGAACTCCGACCAATCATCAAACGGGGCGACAAATCTGACTAGGAAACTGTGTGCATAACACTTCGGGAAGGGCTAGGGTAATTGTGTTATGCTCCGACCGGGCTTGACTAAGCTTTTGTATGGTGGTCATCTTAAGTACGGTCGGAGATTTGACTATATTCATCCATAATGACGATTGATCGCGGTAGCGTCAACGGGTTCAAGTGCGGGATAACGCACTTGAGAAAGACATCATGGAACTGCCCCCCGAAAAACGTGCCCTCTGTCCAATCCCAGCCAAACAAATCCGTTCACATCCAGCGCCGCCATAATCGACAGCCTTTTTCCTCGGCGGAACGGCAACTTCACGACAGCCTTGGTGTTGCGCAGAGACCAGCCATATCTACGGTAAGCGTGCCGTCCGTCCTTCGCCGTCTCATCGATAAAGACGAGCGGCTCAGCAAACGATTAGATAGGTCGCAACTTAGAGCGAAATACCTCGACCTCACCAGGCACGGCTTCTCGAGCCGCTTTTGACAGCACTTTCCGGCTTAAATTCAAGTCGAAGTTCAGCACGCGACAGATTGTCGATGTCGAAACGTTGGGTAGCTCGGGCAGAAGCAGCACTATATGATCGCGCAACTCTTCGATGTAGAAAGTATGGTGATCTTGAACGTAAACGTTCACCACTTGTCGCACCTCGTCCGGCCAGCGTTGGTGACGGCTGCGCTCAGTCTTGTCGTTGTCGATGCCATCGCGCATATCGCTCGTTCTGAATCGACTCAGCTATGTCTGTAAATTGGACCATCTGCACAAATCGGACCCCCGAAATCCGATTTCAGGGCCCGTGTTTTGCCAAAACAGATGCAAGCCACAATACCATGGCGCCTAGGAAAAGCTCACCTTTTAAACGAACTCTTTGGACATCATTTGGTGGTGGAAGAGAACCTCTACTTATGTTATGCGTTAATTATAGATTATTATACATGCATATTCTTTAGGCAGTGCCTACTCGAAGTTGGGTCTGGTGACCACAGTGGGCGTAGTTCTTGGTGGAACTTCCGGGGAGGTTGGTGTTTGAAACTCAGTTCTTGGAGGTGTTTGACATGTGTGGACGCATGAGAGTTCACCAACGTATCTCATGCTGTTGAGGCATTCCTGGTACGCCTCTTCCCAGCTGCACTTCGAAATCGACACGCTTGAACAAAGCTGTCTAAACTGGTTGGGGCACTTGGGGGGGGGACGCGGATCCGGGGCTAGTAAACGTACCTGAAACTGGGAAGGCCGCTGCTATCATTGTACCTAAAACACGTCGCGCAAAGACAGAGGGCAGAGGGCCCGGAGACCGGAACCGATTCACCGTGGATGTTACCCGGTCCAGAACGAGTCTTGCCTGGTTCAGCCATCTTCCGATGGCCGAAGCTGACAAACTTGGCTATCTTTGCCTACCTAATTGAAGACGTTGTGAACGCAGAACTGGGCCCATTTTAGCCAAGAGCAGAGCTGGGAACAAATACAAGCCGGTAACTGGATCTCAACAGAGCGCGGTCTCCACGCAGTTCACTACCGTCAAACCCCATCCGCCGAAGTGGTTGCCACGATAAGTGCTTGATGAGATGAGCATTCCTTAAATCTTCCGCGGTGCTTGCAGGAGCGCGAAGGTGCACCTTATCGTTGCGCCTTCGTAAGATAATGTCAGCAATAGACGGTTTACCCGGACCTCTGTGCCTAGGCGGCGATATCTTGAACGCGACGGGTCTGTCCGGCCCGTCGCGGCTTGCTCGGACACACGTTGGGATCCCCGGCCCCACATGCTGCTGCGTATTTGTTGGTAAACTTGGTGGTAACAGCCAAGCACGGCGCTGCTTTCGCGCTTGGCGCACAGGTACTCCCCATCCCTCATCGTCGCGATTGCCAGCCCAGTCTGCGTCGGAGTAGGCTTCAAGTTGTGTCCCCAGTAGTCCATCGTACGCGATGCCTACGTCCTTGGTCTTCAGTAGGTAGCGCACGATCTTGATACCAGCATTCCAGTGCTTTTCACCAGGGTTCTCCAGAAAAACGGCTGATTTTGGCGACTGCAACCGAAATGTCAGGTCGCGTCCCACACGCCAAGTACGTCAGACTTCCCAGATGCACCCGGTAAGGCTTCGACTTCATCTTGGCCTTGTCATCTTCAGTCTGGGGTTCACCAGCCTTGGTCAAATGCACACCTGGTACCAGTGGTGCCAGGCACGGCTTCGCGTTCTCTTGGCCAAAATTCTTGAAGATTGACTCGGTGAATGCACGCTGGCTGATGCCCAACGTTCTGCGCCCCATATCGTAGTCGATCGCGATGCTGACTTCCCAGACGTGATTGCTTTCTTCTGCCTTGACGCTATCAGCATGTCGTCCCGTAGAGACACACTACGCATTCATCTTCACCCTCGCCCCTCGTGTAGACACATGGATCGGCGTCGGCAGGCTCGAATTCCATGCTCTTGAGAAGCTTGTCGATCGTCTCATTCCAAACACGCGATACCTGCTTGAGTCCATACCAACTCTGGAGCAGCATGCAGAAGACATCGTCCTCGCCTTCAGCTTCAGCCAATTCCAGGAGATCCCTGAGTCCTTCCGGTAACGCCATGTTGATCTCCTTCTTCCAGCTTCCTGTATTGGAGCGCTGTGTCGACGACGCACTGCTCGACATCCATTCAGTCTGCGTTGCACTTCGCCAGCATGGCACGCACCGAGTTGAGGTAAGCTACAGGAGCGTACGTCTCCTCATAGTCGATGCCGTGGCGCTGCGAGTGCCCCTTAGCCACCATACGAGCCTTGTACCGAACGACACGTCCCTTTTCATCACGCTTCAACGCGAACACCCAGCGGCAACCGATCGGGCGCAGGTGTGTTGGCTTGTGGGTACCAACTTCCAGGTCTTGTTGGCAATACGTGACTCGAGCTCACTTGCAATCGCCTTCTTCCATTCGTCTTGGTCTTCACGTGTAGTTGCCTCAGCATACGTCTTCGGGACCTCCTCCGTAGCAGTCATCAGCTGACCTCCTTCAATAACGAGCAGCTCGTCACTTGGCTTGACGCGAACCTGGCTCACGTTCTTGCACTTGGTTCCGATAGCGGAGGGAGCGAAAATCTGCTTCTTGCGTCCTTCCGCTTCATCAGGATCGGTCGTATCCTCAATGTGCCGGGTATGCGAGCGAGTAATCATGGAGTGAGACGATTGCAGTTTCTGTGGTCACCTCATGTTCAAGTGGTCCCATCTCATCATCGAAGATGATGGGCGTCTGCGACACTCCTTCAAGAGTCGGCCCGTGTACTCTCCGCCGGTGTCGGAGCGGAGGCGCTTAATCTTGCTTCCCGTAGCATTTTCCATGTCGGCATTGAACATCTTGAACTTCATCCTTCTTCTTCATGAAGTACACCGTGACGTGACGTGAGAAGTCGTCGATGAATGTGACAGCGTAGGTACAGCCATCTGGTGTCTTCGTCTGCATCGGGCCCATGACGTCCGAGTGGATGAGGTCGAGGGCCCCAGCTCTCTTGACGGTCTTTTCTAGGTTGCGAGAGAAGTTGTCTTCTCTCATCTTGCCCATGCAGCAGCCGGCACAAACGTGGTCACTAGGCGCATCTTCTGTGATGCGAGGAACTCCATCAGCCATAGTCGATAGCTGCTGATAGCGCTTGTACGGGATGTGGCCGAGACGGGCATGTACAACTGCCCATGGCTCCATACGAGATGTCGTCGCCGCATGACACACCTCGTCCCCCACTGTCTTCAACTTGTAGACGTTTCCACAGCGCTTGGCCTCCATGACGTTAGCATCGCCATAGCATAAAAAACACTTGTCCTTGCTGAACTGCGTGACGACGTCCTTCTCGGTCAGCTTTGCCACCGAGATGAGGGTTCCTTCAACTTCAGGGATGTACTAAACATCCGACAGCGTGACATAGATCCCGTCCATCAGCTTAAACCCAAACTCACTGCAACTGCGTCGAACTTCCTGCCATCCGCGATCGTGATGCGGTCTGGCGTCTTCAGCTCCTTCATGGACACGAACTTGGCCTGGACGCTGGTCATATGCGAGCTTGCACCGGAGTCGACGAGCCACTCAGTCTTGCCCATCGTACTCGTAGCCGTGAACGCGTAGTCGGATGTCTCCCTCGAGACTTGCCCATGTTCCTCGTCGGTCATCTTCTTGCGGTACTCCGATTCCTTGTGCCCATTCTTCTTGCAGTAGAAGCACTTGCCGTTGAACCGACGCTTGTCGTAGCTCTTCTTCGCCACGAACGACTTCTGTTGAGGCGATGACGATTCACTCGAGGCTTCAACACCGGAGAGAGCTTGGATCGCATAAGCCAACGTCATGTTCGGCGTGTTCTCGAGTACGGTACTGATCATCCGGTACTCATCCGTCAGACTACCGAGCAGCAGCACGAGCTGTCGGGTCTCGTCCAGAGGCTCACCAATCGTCTCCATCTGCAGGACGACCTCCTTGAATTGGTCCACATACACCGCGAACCGCATACCCGACTCCATCTAGAAGTTGTGCAACTTCTTGGTGACGAGGACTCGGTCCTTGAGCGTGTTCCGGTTGAACTGCTCCTCGAGCATGCGCCACGAGCCAGCAGCAGTTGTCGCTCCACGGATGCAGACTTGGTATGTGAGACTCACGTCTCCTGCGATCACACCAAGGGCCTTCAGATCGTCGGTCTTCCACTGCACCGTGGAGCGGCCACACTTGATTGGGACGGGCACGGGTCACCGGCCAATCACAGTGCACTGAAACGGGCACACTTGGGTGGGACGGGCACACCCCATTATCACAGTGTACGGAAACAGGCACACTTGGATGGGACGGGCACACCCGACCCAAACCGATCTGCCAATCGATTGCACCATTCGCCTCACTTCAACTGCAGAACCCTAGAGACACGCGCCAGCCACGCGCAGGCCGTGTGCCTTGCGGTTGGGATCCAGTCTAGTAGACAGCGAAGTGCAACCACAACAGCCACAAGAAGATATACGGAATTACGTTGCAAAGCGTTACGATTGCGAATGATTTGATCGTCTCTCTGTACGGTCCTGTAGAGGGCCGTCGTCATGATGGGTATATGCTGCGCGCGAGTGAAATGGAATCCGAGATAACAAAGTACCCCGACAACTTGATCTACGGAGACCAAGGGTATCCACTGCGAAGCTTGATCATTTGTCTGTACGCTGGAGCTGTGTTGACGCACGCGCAAACCCAGTTCAACCTGGATCTTAGCAAGGCTCGTGTCGCTGTTGAATGGAGTTTTGGCTGGATCGTGCGCGACTGGAAGTTTTTTACGCATCCAAACAACATGAAGTTATTCAAGTCGCCCATTGGGCTGCATTATATCGTGGCGGCATTTCTTACGAACTGCTTGTCCTGCGTTCGGCGACGAAACCAAACCAGCAAGTACTTCCGGTACAAGCTTTCTACTCTAGAAAATCATCTTGATGATCTACACGAAGACGTGAACGAGGAATAATACCCATTTGACGACAACGATTTGTTTTATGATGAATCGGATCTATCAAGCGATTCGGATAGTTTATACTCCGACAGCAGCGATAGCAGGATCTCTAGCGATGATGAAAGCGAATGAGCTAACTGAAAATTATGAATGGGCCACGTAAAATTATGGAGGAGCCTGGGTATGAGCGTACGCTACGACAAACAAAAAATAAAAGGGATAACTACTGTTGTTTGGGACGCTTGACGGCTGCTCGTGATGCTGGTTGGGCAGTCAGCTCTTGTTGTCCAGCTGAACTGGATCTGGTTAATGCTGAAAAGCATCCTTTAGCTCCAAATGCGATGCTCCTTGGAGTTATTGGGTTACTCAAGGAGCAACCTGTAGCAAACCCTCACGGATTTACGCGAGGCTTCGGAGCCACGTCTCAAACACGCAAGTGCAAAGGAGTCGGGGCGCCGCGGCCGCCGGTCGACTTGTCATTGATCGTGTTAAGGAGGAGACGAAAGGATTCGCTAGCGGAAACAAGGCTTCAACTTGGAGACTGGAGTAGCTGGTCTACGCGCGAAGAAGACCACGAGCAAGCAGCGTGCTGCAGTGGAAACCTGCACGGCAACTTCCGCAACGAAGCAGCCACCATATTGCTGCAGAGCGCACTTCTACTGCAACGCGAGCCGGAGGGGCAAAGAAATCTACCGGCGGCAAGGAAGCCTTCAATGCTCCAGCTGCCACCAGGAAAATGGCACCAGAAACCATCGCTGACGCATCGTTTTCAGAAATATCCGATGACGATGATCAAGACGAACAAGTTGCTAACATGGTTAGCGTGCTGGATGCTGATACGAAAGCGGTCAAACGTCAAGTATCGTACACAACGAAACAAGTCTGCCTCATTCTTCAGGAAGTCTGCTTGGTGACGGTGGTTTATTCGACCGCAATGGTGGATCGAAGACGGAACGCTGGATAAGCGCCACAACGCGCATGTGCACGGCGCTTAACCGCAAGATAACGCCGGAGGGACTGCGCAAGCACCTCGAGTTCTCGGTGAAGAAATACAGGAATAGATGGCGAAGGAGTGGTATCTCTCTGGTGCGTTCCATGATGGCTTTCATGTCCGTGATGTATTGTATATTAAATGTAATCGTATTCTGTTGTAGGTCGTTAACCAAAGAAGACAGCAGATCAGGTCGGGCTCGAGGGGTTGCTGACACGCTACATCGAGCTGAAGGAAGATATAGACTCTACAAAGGCAGAACACATCGAGAACCGCAACCAAAAGCCAGAAGAAGATCGCATTGCTGGGAAAACAACCCGTGAGGCGACGTTGAGCTGCGAGAAGCCGAAGAGGCCAAAGAAGCCATCGGGGAAGAAGCGCTCCGATCCGTTGTAGTTTCTAAAGGCTTTAGCGGAAACGTACGAGGCTCGCAGAGCAAACGAAACCCGTGAACGCCTTTGAGGATGATAGATACATGCAACAGCGAGCAGTTGCACTTCAAGAGAAACAGCTCCAGTCTGAGCAAGAAGTCGGCTAAATGATGTCCCTTGCGATGCAGGCATTTGTCAAGGTACTCAGTGCCAAAGCCGCCGACAACATCACCAACGCCACGAACACCACCAACTAGGAGAACGCCAGCTACAAGGACATCACCAGCACCGAAACACGGACAACAATGCGCATTAGGATTCGTTTAAGTACGATTATTAGCTCCGTAACCCTCTGTTATCACGCATCACGTGGGACGAACGGCAGCCACTTTCGGGATAGTATAGATCCCAGCACTCTCCCAAATGTGCTCTTCGCGGTTCTTCTGTGAATCTCTCTGATTTACCAGTGCAATCTAAGTTTCCAACACGCCAAAGACGATCGATGACTGCTGCCGCGAAAGCACGATCAACAACGCCGGCTCCACGTGAAAAGCAGAAAACTCGATCATCCCGCCGTTCCGACTGTATTCGTGAGCCTGCGATGAAAATGTAGCCAACCATGACTATAGGGCCCGAGACTCCGTGAACGTACACTACTGCTGGAGAACCAGTAGCGGTAAAACCAAGCTTAGCGGGTGGTGCAGTGGATGACAAGGCTAAGGCATCTTGGTTACACTGCAGCTGACTCCGAGGATAACAGGTATCCATCTCTACGATGGCCTCACAACTTATGGGCCGGACAGACTGTCAGTGACTGGACACCGCCCAAAACTGCCATAACGGCGGAGAGGGTTGAGTAATAAACTCGTCATTTGACCCCTCGTATTTTTTACATAACGCACGAAAAAGCTGTGGAGACGTTGGGTTGTATTGCCCAGTCTTATGCAAAAGCTATATGCACGCTAAACTTCAACAGCCAACTCAGCGCTACGGCTGCTCGCCCTCACCTTCACTTTAGCCTCGGACGCAAGAGAGACCAGAGCAAAATGAAGTGTACTGTGTACTTTTGAAACAGATTTTTGTAATCATCTTGGGATTTGTATTGATAATTTATTTTGTACTGCACAGACCGAAGCTCGCGTCCTCAGCTCGCTCCATCCGACGCCGACATCACCGTCATCCGCGACAGCAGCGATGGGGAGGAGAACGCTGTGTGGTCAAGTCCACAGTAAAGCGCTGGTGGGTCAGTTAGAACGATGCCTCCCGTGCCTAGCAAGATACGTGGCGACCAGGAGAGAAGAGCGAACGCTGTGCCGAGCGGGTGGGGCGCGCAAAACGCTCTTGGCAAACGCAGTGGAGACCGCCTCGACGGCCCTAACTTCACAAAGAGAAGACTCGAAAAATCCTTCGTGTGCTCCCGTGCATAAGCAGACACGGGGCACGTGGATGCTGCGGGCTCTGGTCGGTGCTTCGGAAAGAATCTATCTCCTTCATCGCGCCCTGCCTCATCTGTTTAAATACTCGCATGTTTTGAGGCGACCCTTCAGCAATATTTTATTTTGACCAATCCGGATGCGTCATTGGACCCCCTCGAAGGCGGCATTTTGCCACCTTCTGTTCTTCAACCTTCCTGAAGGGTCGAATGGCTACACACTCGAAGGAGGCGAAACGCCTCCATCTATTTTTGGATTACTTCGATTCGTATACTATACAAACTCCAAGTGTTCGCGAAAGGGTTAAATACACATTGATATGTCCGATTAGAAGTGCCCGTGCACCCACGAATGCTCCTTCGATTTTGCAATCTGCTGGTAAAACGGGCTCTTTACTCTGGATAGTTCAGGTGAGAAACCGGGCGTGCGCATATATTTTTGCGTACAAACCGTCACTCTTCCATTTGGCGGCTACCCCTAGCTACCACTCCCCCGTAGCCGTTGCGCTATTACGCCGCCCTCACATGTATCCCGCGGAGCTCCCGTTCGTGACTGCTACGCTACACATCCAGTCTCGATATTTGGATGACTTGCGAAAGAAAGTTAATTCACTTCTCGTTGCTGCAGAGCTCAAGCCGGGTCCGAAGGTTCAGCTCAGACTCTGCTGTCTGTTTAGGCACTCCACACCTGTCTCTGTGGATGGCGCTCTACAACTACGGCACGGATGAAAATCTCCTAAACGTAACAACCCCGACTCGGTAAGTATCTTCATGTGCCCCACGAAGATGATTATTTTCATGTCTAATGCGTATGACATTGCTGCTATTGTAGGACGGCGTTCAACGAGCTTTTAAATCGATTTGCTGACTTCTACAGCATTCATCGCCCAGCCAAAAAAGGGTCAGGCCTCCAAAGCTCACGCACCTCCTCCAGGTTCTCGGAAGGCATGCGCAGGCTTCATCAATTTTGTTGCGGCGTACTTGGATCTTTACTGACTCCAGCAGATTCGTCCGAGCCCAGTTCGCCTTGACGGACCGATCGCGGTGTTTTCGCTAGCACCAGGTCCAACCGACGTCGGACCAGTTCCTGCGAGAGAACGACCCCGAAGAACAAATGGAACAGTTTCGCCGGCGTCTCCATCTTCTCTCTGGCGAGCAAAACCGAGCTCGCCTCATCGATCATTTTTTGACGTCCTTGGCGAGACGGACGTGCGCAGGAATGTTAGGGTTACCGGTCGGCATGCGCATTCCGTTGATCCCCTTAAACTTGCGGCGTAAGCTCTCGAAGTCTCGCTCTGACCAGTGGCGTTCGCGAGTAATGTTGTAACTGGCCGCGGCGGAGTCCCACATGTCCCTGCCTTGGGGCAAGATTCGCTTAACGATGTCAATCATGTGCATCATTTCCGGTGTAGAGTAGTTCATTGAGCCTGAGACTTTGCTCATAGAGTATTTCACAAGTAAACGAAGAGCAGAGTGTTAGCCTCGAGCTGCAGCAAGAAAACAGAGATTCAACGGAGTTGAGGAACGTAAGGAAGGAGTGGTGGCGGTGGTGTTGCGCTGGACGAGTCGAATTGTGAAGTGAGCTCCCAGTTGAGATGCTGTAGACTAGGCTACATCGCTGCGGAAGCTATGGCAGCAAAATTGAGTGGTGGTAGGACGCCTTCAGGACAGCGCCAAATGCGCGCCAAAATCACGTCGAAATTTACAGCGGATTGTGAACCAATGGTGGGGAACCTTTGGCTCCTCTTGGTCCAGAAGCTGGATCCCAAAGCGCGCCAAACTGATAGCTTGAGATTACCGAGATGAATGACGCATTTTCGGTATCACGGAAGGTTTTGTTCGCTTCAAGGAGGGCGAACACTATACAACAAAGCCGCGCCTTCGCACGGAACAGCTCTGGATTTTATTGGAGCTGGTATTCTAATACAAAGCAAAAGGTACATCTACCAGCACTTATGAAATGCAATGGTGATGAAGTCGCGCTTCACACGAAGAAGCTCTAAAATTTGCGAAGTTGTCACTTTATTGTTGTCCATGATACTCTCTCTTTCTCTTGCTTTATCCTCCTCGATGGTTTAAAATTTCATCGCGCATTCAAACGTTTTTAATACCGGTTATTCCAATTTTGACGAAACCAAAGTTTAGCTTACCGCATTGGTGATATTTTATTCATGTTCACTAACCTTTGACCAAGAGGTTTCTCTATCCTCCTCAATGGTTTAAAATGTCATCGCGCATTCAAACGTTTTTAAAACCGGTTATTCGTTTGACGATACTAAAGTTCAGCTTACCACATTGGTGAGATTCTATTCATGTTCGCTAACCTTTGACCAAGAGGAGCATCTGCTGCGCCTGCTTCGCAGCCGCACCATCTGCCCCGTGCCACTCACCTGTAGTTTAAATGCAAGTATAGTCCCAAACCAGTTCTAAACACTCTTAATTTAAGGGAGAGGGGAGCACCACGCGAACGAATCAATCCCATGCCGGCTGCGTAGCAGCATACCTTACCACTATTGATACTTGCTATCTCAGTAAAAACTGCATAATCTATAGTCTGCGCATTTGACATGGCTACATGTGTAGGCTACTCGTACGTATAAATACGATTTATCTTTTTCAAGAGCTCATATTATGAGCTCTTGAAAAAGATGGAAGCAGTCGAGCTCAAAGTTTATCCGTCTAGGTTGCGCGACTGTAACGGATATTACAATGTTGCAGTTATAAGCCAATAGCAGAGAGTATCTCTTCTAACAGGTTCTCTGTCTTCATATTCAGCGGATGGGTCAACCGCCACGAATAATATTAAAATCTAGCAGGCTATGCAGTCTACAAGGTAATTTGACTTTCTTGTCTCTCATTTGCAATCGGTTTTATAAGGGTATGAGATGTACGCGGAGTAAGACCTCGATGCGATCCCTGGTAGGTCTCTGGATATAAAATCCAGAGAACAAGAAAGTTGTATTCACGGCGGTTACCATGTAAATCCTACAAATCGAGTAATATATCCTACAAATGTAAATCCTACAAATCGAGTAATATATCCTACAAATGTAAATCCTACAAATCGAGTAATATATCCTACAAATGTAAATCCTACAAATCGAGTAATATATCCTACAAATGTAAATCCTACAAATCGAGTAATATATCCTACAAATGTAAATCCTACAAATCGAGTAATATATCCTACAAATGTAAATCCTACAAATCGAGTAATATATCCTACAAATGTAAATCCTACAAATCGAGTAATATATCCTACAAATGTAAATCCTACAAATCGAGTAATATATCCTACAAATGTAAATCCTACAAATCGAGTAATATATCCTACAAATGTAAATCCTACAAATCGAGTAATATATCCTACAAATGTAAATCCTACAAATCGAGTAATATATCCTACAAATGTAAATCCTACAAATCGAGTAATATATCCTACAAATGTAAATCCTACAAATCGAGTAATATATCCTACAAATGTAAATCCTACAAATCGAGTAATATATCCTACAAATGTAAATCCTACAAATCGAGTAATATATCCTACAAATGTAAATCCTACAAATCGAGTAATATGAACAGCGACACGAGAGAGCATCCTTCTTCACGGGTCTTCGATCTTGAATGTTGCGGTACACGCATTTGGTGTGTTTGCTGCCACACATGAACCAGAGGGCTATGCCATAATTGACGGTCATCTCCTTGCCTGGCATGATGTCCTCGGTCGATACGACCACGTTCGTGTGACGCCTGTCATTAGCAACCTCGTAGAACTAGGCATTCGCAACGAAAGAGTGGTTGGCAAAACGCATGCGTCCTCCGAGATAAACCGCGTCAATGCCTGCACAACGCTCGCGCACACCGGCTGTACGCACACGCATTTGGAGCAGGAAGTGCGTACTGCCCACTGTTCTCTTCTCGCATGACCTTGCCATTCGAGGACTTGCACAGACGATTTGCGCAGAGATCTTCCCAAATGCAGCACTTATCGGTACAGAAGACGTTCATTTGTCACGTCTCCAATTTGAAGGGGTCGTCACATTTGCAGTCGCCGAAGTGGTAGACAAACGGTAGCTTAATCGGATTGTAATTGTCAGGAATATCCGCAACACGTGCGGGTCAAGCATTTCCTCAAACACGTTGACGGGGGGGGCAGAAGATTCGATTGAGTCGCCGTCTGAGCAAACTAGGCCATAGGACTTGACCGAATAATTGCTTTCGAGTCTGGCGGTGTTTCGGGGGCGGAGGTGGACACCGTGCGCGTCGTTTCACCTTGATTTCATGGATGATGTAGTCATTATACCTCCTTCTGGAGGGTCAAATCGTACCGTGTTTTGAAAAAGCCCTCGACGGAGGCAGAATGCTCCCTCCGGCCGCGAAAAGGTTAAGATAGCTTTGAGGTCCATTTCAAGCTGTAAACTCGGAGGGTGCCATACATGTACGACAGGTAGTAAACAGTGACCTACAGCCGGCTTATACCACAACATATCCGGCGCCTTTATGATAGTTTTGGGCGGCGTCCTCTGCTCCGGTAGGCTTCCTGCATAAGTATCTTAGAACTTGTATGTCCAACTGCACTGCACCTATTCCAGGCGTAATTCGCGATGTGCTAGCGAAGTTCGGCAAGAGCAAAAACAAAATCGTGAAGTGCAAAACGTAATTCATTAAGACCTTCATGAATGGATCATGGAAGCGACCCTTCAGATATTTATTTTCAGCAGTCATAGACATAGACAGTCCTGGAAGCCAACAAAGGATGCGGATAAATTAGCGCCCTGATGCCTGGGCATTTACGTGTCGTAGCAGCATTACTGTGATGCCATGGCACATGGATTAAATGTACAGATGAAGGAGAACGTGTTGCCCTAGCTTTGGGTTCGATAAGCCACCTCATCTTGCAGATATAGCGCACGAAGCAAAGGCGTCAATTCGTTACGCAATTCCTATATTTTAACGTATACGTTTTCACGATGAATCATATCTGTTAGTTGATAATATGATAAAGGTCTTTATGAATTATGTTTTGCACTTCACGAATTTGTTTGTGAACTTCGCTAGCACATCGCGAATTACGCCTGGAAAAGGTGTACATGTATAGATGAAAAGTTACCCGTAAACCTAAATTGCCCTTATAAATTCCAAGTGAGACCCCAAATTTTTCTCATTTTTGAGTGAATTCCGTCATTATCAGCTCTGCCGACGATGGAAAAAGATCTGCGGGACGCCTACGCGGCGCTCAAGCTGCTACGCGCCGACCTGGTGAAGACGCGCCGGGACAAGCGCGCGCTGGAGGCCTCGCTCACGCACCTGCA
>JAIKVD010000383.1:0-20835 GCA_024679075.1 Phytophthora uliginosa
GACGCCGTGCAGCTGACGCTGACCTTCGGCAAGGACGCGCTCACGGGGCTGGCGGACCTGGCGCAGGTCCACGTGGACGGCATGAGGGCGACGTTCGAGGACGCGTGGCTGCCGACAGACGTGGATCTGAATCAGCTGTAAGAGAGAAGAGAGAAGAGAGAAGAGAGGAGAGGAGAGAGAGAGGGGGGGATACTGACGGCTATAGCTGTTGCTGTTGCTGTTGGCTGCAGGATCTTTGATCAGGCGACGGTGGACAAGCTGCACTTGGAGTCGACGGTCACGATCCAGCAGGTGGTCGTCCGCAAGAGCAACCTGTCGTTCCCGACGGCGGTGCTGGGGCTGGATACGGCTGTGACGACACTGTAAGTGGAGGAGAAGTTGGTGACTCGAGAGAAAGGTTGTGTGTTTACTGACTTGTGTTGTGTGTGTAGGATTCTGGAGTACAATACGATCGCGGGGCCGATTGCGTTGACGGAGAACGAGTTCACGCAGCTGTCGAACATTTCGGACTTTAGAGCCACTGGAAATGTGGTGGATGCCTCGACCAGTGGATCGTCGTTGTCGTGTCTGAAGGAAGAGACTGTCGGTGAGCTGACGTTTTGTATCGTGGACGACGTCCAAAGTACGGCCGCCTCTCTATATACCGGAAGCACAAGCAGTGGCAGCAGTGAACCAACTGGTGGATCATTGGAGACGCAGTCGACCAACACCTCGAACGCTAGCAGCGTGCTGTCGACTACTGCTATTGTCCTGGCGTGCGCGTCCACGGTGGTGTTGGTCGTGGTTCTTTCTTTCTTCCGTCGATTTAAGAAGAAGGCGAGCAAGTTTGTGGACGAACGACTGACGTTCTCGAACCACGAAGACGGGCTGCTTACGGGTCGTGGGAGAGATACAGGATCAGAACCGATGCAGACAACTGAAGCTAAGATCCTCGCAGATATGGATCTCGGCAAGGACCAGGTGGCACTTCACAAAAAGCTAGGCGTTCAAGGTCTGTGGCTGGGCGAGTACAAGGATCTGAAGGTTGTCGCGCTGAAGTTTGTGCCGCGCGAGTTGAACATGAAGTTGCCGGACCTGAATGCGATTCGTCTGTCGTACGTCCCGCTTCGGCATGACAATATCGTGCGTTTCGTGGGCTCTTCCTGGACAGATCGCGAAGAGGTGCTCCTTGTAGTGGAACACATGCCCAATGGCAGCTTGAGATCGGTTCTGGCTGATGAGAAGGTTCAGCTGGGGTGGCCTCAACGTCTTCAAATGGCCAGAGATATCAGCAGCGCGTTGAATTTCATCCGATCCATCCAGGGCATCAAACTATCGAGAAACTTGACGGCCAAGAGTGTGTTGCTAGATGCGCAATTCACGTGCAAGCTCGACATCTTCGACTACGCTTTAAGCCTCCGAACTGACTTGGTGCCTGTACGATCCTATGGGCATGGAGATATTGCAACTCGGGCGCCAGAATTGCTCAAGGGTGAAGAGATCACCGCTGCCGCTGAAGTATACGCGCTTGGTGCCATCTTCTGCGAAATCTCGTCGCGCAGCAAGCTGTTCGAGTATGTGTCGGAGGAGCGCGGACCCACCATGGCGGACATTTTTATTGCCACAGAAGTGGTTGCGCAGCGGGCAAAGCCAACGCCCGCAGATGACGCTCCTGTTGAATTCCGTGAGCTGGCATTACGCTGCCTGGACTACGATCCCTCCAAACGACCGAACATCAGCGAGATTCTCAGCATGCTTTCCAAGTAAAATATAAGAGCATGTTGAATTTCGCTGAACATGCTACTCTTTGTTCACAACGACCTCTGGATCCTGCGGAGGCTGGGCCCAAGCAATTTGATGAAGGCGCTCCGCTAACTGTTTGTAAGGCAGTGTGCGTTGCGCCGTTGTCATGGCGGCTCGGCCGCTGGAACTTGGAAGGACCCAGACTTCGCTGTCTGCGCGCAGCTCATGTGGCCATCCAGGAGGGAGTCTTGTTTGCTTGCCATACCTCTCGATCTTTGACAGCGGTGGTGAGAACAGCCAGCTGAACTGCCGCTTGCCTGAAAATGCGATGAGCATGGGGGCGTGACCATGTTTGCACTTGGGCTGCCGCGAAATGTCATCGCCATCAGCTTCGTGCTTTATGGCGGTATCTGCTGTGTTGCTGTGATCATTGAGGCAGACTTGAGCAGCATGGCGACGTAAGCGTCTGAAGAAACTATCTCGCCACTCTTCCACTATAATAGCAACCAGAAACAACCAGAAGTTGTTAGTCATGAAGAATGAAAGACTCAGACACTTGATTAACCATACTTGTTGTCTTGCCGTACTTGGACGCATCGTTGCCTGGCTGCAGGTTAGCGACAAACTAAATGTTAGTTCGACAAGAACCGTAGTAGTAGTTCAGCACGATTTCTCTCCATCAAGCTGCAGACACCAACCTCCAACCCAATTGAGGTGAACCCAACACCATGGACATGAGGCAAGATGTTTTGCTCCGTGATGCTCGCTCTAGCAGGCACGACGCCCTCCCACGACTGAGGAGAAAGTGTCCCCGTCAGTAACATCCACATGCGATTCGTGGGGTTGCTGCTCTCAAGAGCCACACCAGAAAGGATCATTAATCAAAGTCCACAGCTCCACTGTCGTGCAACTTCACCTGTACGAGTAGCCAGTCTTCCACGCGTGGTCGGATGGGTTGTGCCCGACAATAAGCAGACGGAGACGACGCTCGGGGTAGTGCACACAAGGCTGCACTTGCTCGAAGCAGTCGGCGCAGATGCCATGCCAGCGCTCTTGCCACTTGCAGACCCCTTGGGTCTCCCTCTCACTCTCCGGCTCGCGTTGCTTGTGCTTGCTCTTCTTCGCCGGAGCTTCACTTACAGTCTCTCTTGTCTCCATTGCAGTGCTGTCTGCACCAGGAGAGACCTCTGGCTCGCCTTCATCGCGCTCGCGCTTGGCGCCAAACCGGAACCGATCGAAGATTTCAGCCATTCTTTTGAGGCGAGGCTCACTCGGCAAACTAGAGGGTTGGGCTGGTAGCGCGTTCTTTTAACAGGCGATGCCTGTAACAAGGGTACGAAAAAGGGCTGAAACGAGTGGAAAGTGAAGAAATAGGTAAATCCGGTAACTTTAGTTGGTGACCATAAATGGTGCCATTAGATAGCCGAGTGTTTCAAACCTACTAACCTTCGTAAGAGGTCCCGCTGCGCTTTAGCAAGACGACTCCCGTGTGTGGTGCTGGGCGTTTTCAATTTTTTTAAATCGCTTGTACAATCTGTAACGTCTGTCGCAATCTGTACCGTCTGTCGCTATATGTAACGAGGTATCTACTCTACGAATTTACTAAATATCTGAAATCTAGGCAGCAGTAACCATGTTGCGACTGCTAGCGAAAGGCAATGCAAAGTGATGATACATATAATGCACCACGATGTATTAAACATTATAATGGTGGCGCTGTCAAAGTATCAATGTAATTTTTCAATTCCCGGATTTACCATTTTTCGTTTTTCCACTCGATTGGTGTCCCTTCTTATGGGCATCGCCTGTTAATGCTACGTTTTTAAACGTAAAAAATGCAATTGCGCATCTCCTGCGCCTGCTTCGCAGCCGCAGTATCTGCGCGCGACGCATGCTAACCCCATTATTCAATCGCGGAACCACCCACGGGTTTCTTAGGAAATATCCGTAGGGGAGGGTTCCCGGAATTCCGACCCACATAGGTCAAATATCAATCAAAGCACTATCAATCAATCCGCAGCAGCCCCCCCCCCCGTCTCACGGTAAAATTCTGCTGCTGTGGCGCCGAAGTAGCTAGACTCACGGCTCACAACCATCTACGCCGCCCGCTACTTCGACCGTACGACCATTCAAACAAGGTCGGCCTGATGCTATCACAGGCAT
Source organism: Phytophthora uliginosa (assembly GCA_024679075.1). Classification (NCBI taxonomy): domain Eukaryota; phylum Oomycota; class Peronosporomycetes; order Peronosporales; family Peronosporaceae; genus Phytophthora; species Phytophthora uliginosa. Next base: position 3,886 of record JAIKVD010000383.1, read on the forward strand.
CTATACCGGGGCACGGTACAGCGCCAGCGGTCCTTCGTCGCTAGCAGTATGTGTATTTAATTAATTGCCAGCGATCTCTCCGGTGGCAGCGCTACTAGAATACTGCGCGCCATTATTCAGTCAATCACATCGCACCACAAACGCCATGGGCTCGGCGAACCCCGTTAAGATCCTACATTCGCCACGCAAGACGCTAAAGAGCTAACTAAGAACATTTACACCCGCTCCGAACTCTTCAATCTTATATCTGCGTAGCCTTGGCACCACATAACCTGTCCAATTAGATACCTAAACGTGTTTTTATAAGAGATTACTCTTGAAAATTGTATTGATCCACTAAGTTACGCTTTTGTGGTCCACATATTTGAATTAATCCCTAAGGGCTGTCCGTACATCGGTGTCCAACAGCACGCCATCGCGAGCTCCGAATTCACGCTCGGCAGCTGGAGATGCTTGAGATGGGACACCGGCAAACGACAGCAAGTAGAGCGTCTCTGTGTTTGCCTTTCGGTGTGTCAGCCAGCTATACGTAGAACATCTATTCAAAGGTATTGCTGCTCCCGACGTGGTTGAACCTCGTGCCATGTATCAACGCTTCAGTGAGCGTTGCGTTCGGAATGAATCAAGCAAGGCGCATAGTATTCCGTCTATTCCTCATAGCTACAGGTAAGGTGCCTGAGCAACGCGGATATTATAAAGCCTTGAATATCCCAGCCCCCGATGAGATACTGTATAAGAATCCACTGCGACGATTCACGAAGATACAAACTGCAGCTCATTGCGGACGTAATGGCAAATCGATCGTGGTGGCGAGCCTCTGCCATTGAAGCGGTCTCCAACCGTATACATGGCCAATGTATATGCTCCATCCGTGCATAAAACACCCATCCATCACCTGTTTAAGTTGACATCACATCCTTCACGTCGAGAATCTCGATTCAAGAACCACCCTATACATGTACTTAAACGAGTAACTACCATACCACCGCTGAACCGCTGCCATTATCGAAAGTGGCGCGACGCCCCGCTCACCTGCATGGAGATCTTCCAGGACGGAGAGCTCGAGGCGGAGGTACGCCATCCTGCATCTACTACGCTCCGTCCCCGCAGCCGCTGCACCACAACGCACAACCGGACGCCTCTAACGCCGACGTACATCTGATAATTAGATGGACAAGCGCGAGCTGCACGCCAACAGCTTGGGAAGTTGGTGGCAGGTCTTCTCCGAGACGTACGAGGAGCTGGTGCGGTCCATTGCCAGCCCCGTGCGGGCCGAGTACTCTGTCCGAGAACTGGGCGACCGGCAGTTCGCTGTCGCTACAGCCAGCAACGACAGCGAAGAGTTCGTGCGCGAGGACTTCCAGCTGCAGAACCCTAGGGGGGAGCCCTTGGCCTGCAGCTTCTGGCGTCGCAGAGTAGTGAGAGACGCCGACCCAATTGCAGAGTTAGCAATCTCTTTGTCGTCTTCGTCGCTGTCCGATGAGGAGGACAAGGCGGTGGCGAGCACGGACAGCAGCAGCAACTCCAGTTGGAGCAGTCAGCGTACAACCGCGCACTTGGATGTGGACCCATGCATCATCTATTTGCACGGCATGTCCAGCTCGCGCAAGGAGTGCGGCTACTTGCACCGTAAAGTGCTGGCTGCAGGGTTCTCGCTGTTCGCATTGGACTTGTCGGGCTCCGGACTTTCAGGCGGTGACCGCGTGTCGTTTGGATACTTTGAGCACGATGACTTGCGGACGGCTGTAGACTATCTGTATGCCACCGGCCGCGCGTCGGCTGTAGGTATCTGGGGAAGGGACATTGGATCCGCAGCGGCGCTACTGCATGTGAAAGAGCGCATGCCGTATCATTACGAAACGAAAACGGTCTCGAGAAAAGAAGCGAAGAAGTTGGAAGTCGTGGAAGACAGGGAGAACCGGCACATTATGTGTATACCCCCACTGACGGGTCTGCAGTTCCGATTCCGCAAGTACAGTGCATCACAAGGCGACTTCGTCCTGCTAGCTATTGACAGTGCTCCTGTACAGGGGTTAAGCCCGGCAGCATGTTATCGACTAATCCAGCGGAGCTGCAAAATTAATGGCGGGGCGCGCTTACAGGGATTCAAGCGCTCCTCCAGCAGGGCTGGAAACGATAACTTCATTTTTGCGCTGATCGCTGACAGCGCCTACGGAGATATGGAGACAGTTATCTGGGATATGCTGCAAATGATCACCAAGAGCGCTGAGCGTCGCAGTTTGTTTTTCCCATCGGCGATGGTCACAGCGGTGCAAAAGATCCTGGCGAACTCAATCGGCAAAGCTGGAGGCTTCAACTTCCGTGACGTCAGGTTGCTAGACGCAGCTCCCTACTTCACGGTGCCGTGTCTCTTTATCTCCGCGTCGAAGAAGGATTTCTTCATGCCCGAGCACGCCAAAGCACTTTGCGACCAGTACGGCGGCTCCAAGAGCTACATTCAATTCACGGGCCAGATTGACGACAACCGGCCAGCTGAAGTGGTACATACCGCCATCTCGCACTTCAGCAAGCGCTTCAAGCTCCTCAAGATGTGAACGGCCCGAACGAACTGAACTGTAAGTGAGTGAAGTGTCGACGATATACAGCTATCTACTACCCCATTTATCCTGGTAGTGCAACGGAGTAGCTCGATGTTGACACGACGGCCTCGTGAAGAAGTGGGATAAGCAGACTCTCTTAATTGTTGTTGCGGTGATCGGAGGACGATTCTCCTTTCATTGCATTCGCTTCAGTCGTTTGGCTGGCTCCTCCAGCCTTTAATCGCTATCATGACTCGCGTGGTGAATGAATACACAAGCGGTTTCGAGGAAGCCAGTACCACGAGTTGCGCCCCATCCAAACTCCAGTTATCGCTGTTGGGGCTGCGGCTTCATGTTTCAAGACTCAACAAGCCTCCACTCATCAGTGTCGTTGCAGCCACGGAGCCTGGCGAAACGCTTGGTGCTTTCCAGGAACATCACACCACGCACCCCGTCGTCCTGTTTGCATTCCTCAAGTCGACACCAAGCTCACACTCAACGGACCTGTTCCAAGTTCTTTCAGGATGAACGTTCACCCCGCGGGGCGTCTTCTGGCTGAGTCAGCATCGTCTGCATCCGATGGTCACGACTCCTTGGACAAAGGGGCCCAACACATGCGCGTGACGTTGGTCTTCATCCTGGCGGGTTTCGTTACCATTTGGCTGCTGTGCGTGGCGCTGATTTGGCACCTGCGAGTAAACCGAGCAGGAGCACTGAGAGGCGATCCAACGGCTGCAAGGAAGGTCATTTTGCCGGCGTACGAGCCTGTACTCTTCGTGTTGAGTATTATCAATGGCGGGTACATCGTCTTCCTACTGGTGACTCTGGCTACGGGGTACTTCGACGCGTTCGTGTCTCCGATCATACTCGAGACTTTCTACTCCGGGAACCAATTCATGTTCGTGATCGTGTTGGAGTTGATGTTCCAGAAAAGTCTCTCGTTCCCCGCTGTCAAGCGCTCAGTGGCACTAGCGTTGGTCCTCTCGTACTACACTGTTGTCTACGTCTGGGCGGTGACAAAATTGGGGAAGCCAGAGCACCAGAAGCGCTACACCATCGGACTTCAATTTGTGCGTAGTCTGCTGATGTTGCCATTCGTGTACGCGTTCGTAAACCCTCCGAGCCGAGCTACAAAGCGCATCGTCCGCGAGCTGTGTTTTGTCACCATTGTGAACTTCCTGCTAACCGTGCTGCTCATGATTCTGATCATGAATCCGAAGACTGCTGGTGCGCCTAGCCAGACCGTCGTCTACGTGATGCTAACGTGGGTCGCATTTTGCCCGTTGGTAGTTTGGCGCGTCCTCAAGGCCGACACCGAGTACTGGCGGGGCATAGGACAGCGAGCTTGTGCTCTGCAGGATTTGTTCCAGCAGGAGAACGGTTTGAGTGAGCGGGTATCATCTGAAGGTCTTCACGTTCTCATTGAAATGAACCGGAAGTGTGTGATCGATTTTGCGTATTTGGAGCTCGTTCGGCAGATTGGCGTCGGGTCGACTTCGACTGTTTTCCAAGGAACGCTCAAGACAAAGACTCATGTAGCCGTCAAGGCGTACGCGCCAACAAGCTGTTCGGAGGGTGTCGTAGCGGCATTTTCGCACGAAGCAGCCATGTGCAGCGTCTTGAACCACCCCAACATTGTCAAATTCCACGGAATGTGCGTCGCGCCACCAACGATCTGCTTAGTGTTTCAACTCTGCCAGGGTAGTCTGGCCGATGCTCTTCGGGATCAGGCTCGGCGGCAAAACTCTCAGTCTGCTCGGCAGCAGCTCCTCATTAGCGTGGGATACATGCTAGATGCTGCTCGTGCCGTGGCGTACCTTCACAGCTTCTCGCCTCCATTTGTTCATCGTGACATCAAACCATCAAACTTCCTCGTGGATTCGGAGTGCAATGTACAGCTTTCAGACTTTGGTGAATCACGGTGTGTGACCAAGCTGGAAAGCAGAACCCTGGCACCAAAACCGAAGGTACCCGTTCTAGAAGATATGCAGTTTCCGCTCAAGACTGCTATCGATTCTCCGCTGAGTACGACACTATCACACGTTGACTCGCCGTGGAATGCTCAGAAATCGGCAGAGTATATTGCACCTGAAATTATTGATGGCAAGGGGGAGCTGGTGGTTTACGATGAGGCTGCTGACGTGTATTCACTCGCGGTTACGATGTGGAATATCCTGCACCCCACGGCCGATAAGTCCGAAGTGGTCTTGCGCGGTGTACGTCCCAGACTGGACAATAGGACGCCTTCAAGACTACGTGGCATTATTGAACGTTCGTGGCAGCAAGATCCCGGTCTCCGGCCTTCCTCAAAGCAAATTATCAGCGCTCTAGAAGACGTTCAGGACGAACTGAGTGCGCGGTTAGTGCTCGATTTAATGAGCGATTTGTGTGAATACCCCCCATCCCCTAAGGCAAGTGGATCCACACATACATTTCCGGGGGCTTTCATCGTTGATCGAATGATTGACCATCGGTTCGTAAGGAGTCCAGCAGAGGGGATTCGCATGGGAAACGCGCTGATGGACTCGAGCGTGCTTCACCACATTAGCCACTCCAAAAGTTTTGAGAACAACTCGACAGCTCTGTACTACTTCGATCTAGACGAAGCACAGCTCAGCTTGCCGTCTCATCTAGAGAGTCAACTCCATCGAATCAGCTCAATGAGCGTACACGAATCAAGTATCCCGATGCTATCTCGTGGCTCTCAAGGCGGCCAACCCCGCACCTCATTTAGCTTCGTTCGAACACGAAGTAACGCACCTTGCCAATGTCGCCAACTAGGCCAACGTCTGATCGGCAGCAAGTCCTCACGATTCCATCGACGGCGACAGTTCCAAGTTGCTCCTGAGATTACTGTGGAGAGCAACACCCTCACGACTGCTTTGCTGGTTGAGGAAGAGCCCACTTCGGAAAGCGACATGCTTCACTTGAACAACTACAGCGCTTTGAGCATTGTACCCGGTACTGCTGCCACGATGGCCTGAAAAGTGTGCAAGTTGAAGTGGGGTCGCAATGCGCTGGCAACATGCCGCATCCGCAGACGTATGACAAACGGTAGCTGCAGGTGGTTGCGGTGTGAATTACTTCGAGCTACTAGGACTGGCTTTAGCTACCGCTTTCTCGAGCGGGGTACAATCCCAGATACCGACTCGACAGAATGACCACAGCACAGGGTTTTGCGAGGCAGATCACGATGCTCATGAATATTACAAAGATTGCTTAGCACGGCTAGAACCGGCGACAACGCCAGAGTTCAGATCCTATAACGTCCTCGAAAGGGTCTTTTGCATGAAGACTTTTGCTTATTATGGGAAAACTAAGGAAGGATATTTTTTTCCATCACTGTTTTCTAGCTTCATCATTAGCACACACCGTCCAGGGTGTGAGCTTCCGTAGTCAAGCTCCTCCCGTTTGAAGCCCTCCGCGCTTTCTCTTTCCTTCATTTCGTGACTTTGGCCGGCAAATGTTGAGCCTTCATTAACTGTTTTACCCGCCGACTAACACTGCACAGATTACTGGAAGCGCGACAAGAGGAATAAAGTACTTCGAAGTACTCGTACCTCTAAGCACGATGAGAGGACTCTTAGATCAAGCGTTGCCAAGACTTCGCGAGTCGGTTCCTCGCGTTCTGGAAGACATCGCTGCGTCCAATAGTGAAGCAGCCTTCGGACCGAGTAGCACGACTACACTCCCCACCCAGGCCAACGATGGATCATCGGACTACGCTCAAGGACAGAACGTGGTGCTGATGGTGGTGCTACTGGTAAGCTACGGCTGCATGTGCGTGCTGTCTGGGGCATTGATCGTCTACATGCGGCACAACCGCCACATTGCTCTGAAAGGTGACACGGAAGCTTCACGCAAGACGCTGCTGCCAGCATTTGAGCCACTGCTGTGGATCTTGTGCGCGGCTACGGGTTTGTACGCACTGTACTTCATGATCGCGCTCATCGCGGATAAATACGCTGGTAATGCTGGACCTGTTGCCACTGAGGCATTGAGTGCTGGCCGTCACTTTGTACTGGAGCTCGCGTTGATTTTCATGCTTCAAAAGAGTGTGTCGCTGCCGGCGTTGGTGCGTTCCATTGCCATCACCGGTTTCCTCGCGTGCTACGCGCTTCCCTTTGTGTGGTTCACGACAGTCAACGGCGATGACAAAAACTCGAGTGCGAACTACTGGATTGTGGCCATCGCTCGCCTGCTTCTCTTCCTGCTTTACATCTACGTGTTCGTGCGACCACCGGCACGGGCCAGCAAACGGACGCTGCGTGAATTCTGCGGTTTTGCCATGGTGTACCAGACCCTCGAGGTCGCCTTCCACACGGCGTTCAACCAGAAGAACGTACACTTGGGCTTTGGGCTGATCTACGCGCACGTGTTGTGGGGATCGCTGTGTCCATATTTCATTTGGCGACTGCTGAAAGCTGACACGGAGCATTGGCGTGGACTCGGACAGCGTGCGGTTGGTCTGCAAGCACTCTTTCGTAAGGGAAATATTCACGAACGCGTGTCCTCGCAAGGGCTGCACGTGCTGATCGAGATGCACCGCAAGTACATCATCGATTTCTCGGTGCTGGCCATCAAACAGCGCATCGGAGTGGGCTCGACAGCCGTGGTGTACAATGGTCTACTACACTCCAAGACGCCAGTTGCGATTAAAGTGTACACACCGTCAAGCGTGACTGAAGACACCGTCGCCGAGTTTTCGCACGAAGCTGCTCTCTGTGGCGCGCTCAACCACCCGAATATCGTCAAGTTCTTCGGCATGTGTGTGTCACCACCGACAATCTGCTTGGTTTCTGAGCTGTGTGTGGGGAGTCTCGACGTGGTTGTGCTGGCATTGGCGCGACGACAGCAACAGCCCCGACGCCAACAATTTCTGCTGAACTTGGGCTACATGATCGATGCAGCGCGAGCTGTGGCCTACCTGCACAGCTTCTCTCCGGCCTTTGTCCACCGTGACATTAAGCCAAGCAACTTTCTGGTTGATGTCGAAGGAAACGTCAAGCTCACGGACTTCGGCGAGTCCCGCAGTCTACCAAAAGCCAACATCACGTGGGAGGTTAGCAGTCTCAATGACGCTAAACATGCTGGAATGGTGCCTTCTTCCGTGACTGCTGTCGGCACCACGCCAGCGACTTCGAGCAGCTCTACTATCGATGCCGAACACTATCAAGAGTACCCAGACTCCACGACCAGCAGCACACAAGGAGGCAGAACGATCCCGCCGACTCCTCCACACACTCCTGGTGGTGTTTCTAGGACCGCACCGATCCAGTTCTCGTCGGCTGCACGGAAAGCCGCGCCTGAAATGACGGTGAAAGGCACCGTGGACTACATGGCGCCTGAGATCATCAATGGACGTGCCGGAGTCGCCTCTTACGGTGAATCTGCCGACGTGTACTCGCTGGCCATCACGATGTGGGACATCCTGAACCCCGGCGCCGAAAAATACCCGGGTACGAACAACAATCATCTGCGCGTTCTCGAGTCCGTCATTGCTGGTACACGGCCTGAGCTCGACAGCCAGCTGCATACTGGACTAGCCGAGCTCGTTACAAGCTCATGGCACGTAGACGCTCGCATGCGGCCGTCGGCCCAGAAAATCGTCTTGGCTCTCGAGCGGATCCAGGAAGAAGTTTGCTCCGTCTTCGCCCTCGAGATGTGCGAGGAGATCGAGCGCGACTCGGCCATGCTGAGTAGTGGCGGAATCGGGAACATGTCCAAGAGCTTCCCCGGCGACTTCGCGACTCGGAAAATGCAAGACATCGAGGCCGTTGCGTCCGTCGGCGAAGGAATTCGACTGGGCAACATGTTCATGAACGCGGGCTTCCTGCACCACCTCAAGCACTCGCAGCCGTTCAAGAGCAGCGAGGACTTGTACTACTTCGACGAAGACAACATCAACTTGTGCCAGCCGTTCGTGGTGCTCGATGGACCCACAAGTAGGAGCGGCGTTGGCAGCAGCAATGCCGCCACTCGACGCCCAGGGTCGACATTGGGGGCCCCGCTCCCGTCTCAGCTGGTGCAGTCCCCAGGCTGGTTCAAGAGCCTGCAGCAGCGGCAGCACCAGCAGTCGGACCCGACCCCTCCGTTGGTGACAACTTCAACGTCCATGAAGGACCCGAAGCGCTCCGAATGGGAGGCCAATACTGCCACCGAGTCGCCCCAGAACGACAGCGACACGGCGTTCGTGGACGCCGCCAGCAACGGCACCAACGACGCGGAGGAGTGCGCGTGCCGGAAGCTCGGGGAGCGCCCCAACACCCGCAAACCGACCCGCCACCGGTTCCGGCGCAAGTACCGAGCCATCCCGGAGGACAACATCCTGACGGCCAATCTGTTACAGGAGGAGGACCTAACTTCAACTCAGGACCGCCATCTGCTGGACGAATTCGACGACGTAGGACCCGCCGGTGTCCTCCTGACCAAAAATTGAGTCAGTTTGAAATTTGGTGGCGGGCGATTGGTCGAATATATGTTTAAAATCTGCCATTGGCTGGTTTGAGTTCCATTTTGCTATTTTTAGCGGATACCGACGATGGCGGCCACCGAGTGCCCGATCTGCTCGCGCCACGTGCGTCCCGAGAACCTCGCGCTGCACGTGGAGGCCTGTCTGACCAAGCAGGAGCAGCCCAAGACGCCGTTCCGCTCGCCGTCCCCGTCGACCAAGTCCAAGTCGCCAGGGAGCTCTAGAACGCCCAATCGGAGCCCCTCAAGTTTACCCCCGAGTCAGAATAATGGGTCGCCGTCGCCCTCCGCCCAAAAGAAGCGCAAACGCTCGGTACCTGAGGACGTTTCCGCCGTGCCATTGGCAGAGCGGATGAGACCCAAAGATATGGACGATCTGGTGGGTCAGGAGGAGCTTCTGGCGCCCGGGAAGCTGCTGGCCACGCTGATCCAAGCCGACCGAGTGCCGAATATGATTCTCTGGGGGTAAGATGACCTCATACAATGAGGGACATAGTGATAGTAAAGTGCTGATGATTCTGTGGTGTTATAAGACCCCCGGGATGTGGTAAAACGACCCTGGCCCACGTGATATCCAAGAAGACGGGTTGCAAGTTCATCAGCTTGTCGGGGGCCACGTCCAAGGCGGGGGACATGAAGGACGCGGTGGACAGAGCGAGAGGAGAGCGGAAGATGTTCCGTCGACGAACCATCGTCTTCGTCGATGAGATTCATCGCTTTAACAAGAGTCAACAGGTGCGTGGTGTGCTCGGATACTAGTGCGGGGTTGGTGCTAAATTTTGACTGTAACTTTCTTTGTGTGACGGCAGGATTTTTTCTTGCCGCCTGTGGAAGACGGCACCATTACGTTGGTCGGGGCCACGACGGAGAATCCGTCGTTTGAGGTGAACAACGCACTGCTGAGTCGCTGCCGTGTGTACACGCTCAAGAAGCATACGCCCGAGTCTATCGAGAAGATCCTTCGACGCGCTCTGCGGGATCATGCCGCAGGTGGTGTGCGATCGCTCACGCAACAACAGGAGGGCGAAACGCTGACGAATGGAGACGCGGCCGGCCAAGGAGAGGCTGGCTCCGAAGTCAGCATCGAGGCGGAAGATGCGGCTATCGAGTACCTGGCAAAACAGTGTGCAGGCGACGCCCGAGTCGCACTGAACTGTCTGGAGATGGCACTTCAAACTGCGCCCATGGATGCAGATAAGCGTGTATTGCGGGTATCTGCTACGCACGTTCAGCATTGTTTCGCGCATCGGCAAACGCTCTTCTATGATCGCAATGCAGACATGCACTATGACTGCATCAGTGCGCTGCACAAGTCCGTACGTGGCAGCGACGAGAATGCTACTCTTTACTGGTTAGCGCGTATGCTTGAAGGTGGCGAGAACCCGCTCTACGTGGCGCGACGGCTCATTCGAATCGCAAGCGAAGATGTCGGTCTCGCTGCGCCCGAATTGCTCCCCATGGCCGTGTCGGCATATCAATCAGCGCACTTCATTGGTATGCCAGAATGCGATGTCGTGCTTGCTCACGTTGCCACAATGTTGGCTCGTGCGCCTAAGTCTATCGAGGTGTATGCGGCGTACAAGCGGGCAAAACAGTCGATCAAAGAGTGGGATCAGGGCGCATTGCCGGACGTTCCGATGCATTTGCGAAACGCTCCGACGAAGCTGATGAAGGAGCTGGGCTATGGTGAAGAGTACAAGTACAACCCTCACTATACAGCGGAAGAGCTGAAAGACCAGACTTATCTACCGGGCGAGTTGGTTGGAACCAACTTCTTCGCAGAAGCAGAGACAGATCGCGACGGCGGATGCTGAAAGACTCTCCGCGGAGCACATTCCTTCATCATGGCGTTTGACGTGCGGCAGCACTTGGAAACCGCCGGCTGTTACCAAGAAACTGAAATATGCCTTTTCGCTCATTAAGTTTCTACATTTTCGTTCCTAAAGTTCTGGACCTGAACTCTGCTCAAGCCGACGTTGGTAGTTTGAAATCTGCCGCGTTTCAAGCATGGCGTTCACGTTTGCCGAGGAGCTGTCTCGTGAGTTTGGAGGCGCGACAATGCTTTCGGCATCAAATAAAGACGTGGAAGAAACCAAGTGGTTTATTGACAGATTTCACCTGGTCCAGATCATGATCTTGGTCGAGTATCTGTTCCTGTTTACCATGTGCCTCGTTCTCGTGATGTACCTGCGTCGGAACCGACACATCGCGCTTACCGGGGATTCCAAAGCAGCTAGAAAAGTTTTGTTACCGGCGTTTGCACCCCTCTTGTGGTTACTCGCGGGCTCTGTTGGCGTGTACTCGGTGGTGATGGCGCTATTCGTGACGCTCAAGTGGTTTAGCGGCAAATTTTCAAACGCGCTGTTGGAAGTCTTCTACAGCATGCGCTTGTTCGTGTTCGGGCTTGTCATGGTGTTCTTGCTGCAGAAGAGTGTCTCAATCCCAGCACTCCGACGCTCTGTGGTGATCACACTGATTTTGGCTTTGTATACTCTCCCGGTCGAAATGCTGCTGATGGCATACGTTGAACCAAGTCGCCCAAACCTCGCCTTCACGATAATGTCTGCTGTTCGCGCGTTAATGCTGGTCTTTTTCGCATATGTGTTCGTGTGGCCTCCGGCTCGAGCTAGCAAGCGTACGTTGAGAGAGTACTGCCTCTTTATTTTCACTTACTCGGCCCTACACTTCAGCAGTGACTTTTGTTTCCACATCGGATCAAGTAATATCGGATTCGCGCTCACTTACGCTACCGTACTATGGGCTGTTATGTCCCCCGTGGTCGTTTGGCGAGTGCTGAAGGCCGACACTGAGTTTTGGAGGGGCTTGGGCCAACGCGCTGTGGAGTTGCAGATGTTTTTTCGCCAGAGACATAGTATGGATGAACGGATATCATCGCAGGGTCTGCACGTGCTTATAGAAATGCATCGTAAGCTGATCATTGACTTCGCACAGCTACAGCTTCAGAGTAAGATCGGCACAGGGGCTAGCGCCGTCGTTTTCAGTGGATTGTTGGATGCCGTCACTCCTGTAGCCGTCAAAGTCTACACTCCGACTCTGTTCAGTGATGATACAGTGGCCGAGTTTTCCCAAGAAGCTGCCCTGTGCGGCGCATTGAAGCACCCTAATATCGTCACGTTTCACGGAATGTGTATTTACCCCCCGACTATTTGCTTGGTTTCGGAACTATGTCAAGGAACGCTTTCCGATGTTACCTTAGCTGCGCGAGTCAGGTTTGCTGGTAATGGGTCGCGTTTCCACAACCGACAGCAGATGCTGTTAAATGTGTGCTACATGCTGGACGCTGCTCGTGCAGTAGCGTATTTGCACAGCTTTTCCCCGCCGTTCCTCCATCGAGATATTAAACCAGAAAATTTCCTGGTAGACGTTCGTGGAACGGTCAAACTCACGGATTTTGGGGAGTCACGTAGCCTAGCGCGGTCCCAGAAGCCGATTTCAGTTTCTAGTCCGCAAGACGTAGGTATACCAGATTATTTGACTGACTACGCTGCCTTTCCAAGTTCCCCAATGGCAACAGAAATCCAGTCCATGATGACTTCTTTCCCAAAAATGACTGTGAAAGGTACAGTGGACTATATGGCGCCGGAGATCATCAACGGCAAGGCAGGCCTGGCAGCGTATGGAGAAGCTGCTGACGTTTACTCGTTAGCTATGACTATGTGGGACGTGCTACACCCTGGCAGTGAGAAATTTCCTGAGCTCAAGAGCAATCACTTGCAGATATTTGCGTCCGTGGTGGAAGGGAAGCGTCCACACCTCGAATTGGAGATTGGAAATGGAGAACTTCACTCGGGTCTATGTGAAATTATCGAAGCAGCTTGGCAACCCAATGCTCGGTCACGTCCAAGTGCTCAGGAAATTGTCAAGGCATTGGAAAGAGTTCAAGAGGAACTATTAGCAGTCTTTGCGACCGACTTGCTCCCAGAACTTAGCATCTCCTCTGTGTGTAAGACGCGCCGAGGCACTGCTGACGTTTTTACTGGCGAGTTAATTGTTGCCCGTCTTCAGGACATGAAGTTTGTGCACAGCCCATGTGAAGCCGTTAGGCTGGGGAATGCTTTCATGGACGCAGGACTTTTGCACCACAAGAAGCATGACTACAGCTTTGAAAACACGGGGCTTCAGTATTTCTTTGACGTGGACAACATTCGTCTGTGCCAGCCTTTGGATAACTGCAAGGCGTCGGTGGTTATCAGCATGAGTGAAGAAAGCAGTCCCGTTGATGACGATCTCGAGCGACAAAGGGAACGGTTTGGTTCATCATCCTGTACCCCCTTTCGTGAGTCTTCTACATGTTCGTTTTCAGAAGACCATAGCAGTGTTCACAACAATCCTACAGGGTCCAAGCCATCTAGCCTGTCGGAAGGGTTGGTGCGGCCAAGTACTAATGTTGGTACTAGTGTCAGCGGTGGCAGTGGTTGCCGCTGTCGAAAGCTGGGACAGAGACTCCAAGGTCCTCGAAATGCTCGCAGACAAAGACTACGCCGAAAGTTCAAGGCAGCGATTGTTGATGAACACGCGCTTACTACGAAGTTGCTGGAGGTCGATGATTCGGCAGTCACACCTAAAGAACTCGAGTTAGGTCACAACATGGATGCCTTTGACTTCGTTGCCATGAATGTTCAGGCAGCATAGCTGTCAATACACAGCATTCATCAACTTGCTTCCAAGGGCGATCGTCTAATTATTTACTTGACCTGAAGGAAGCCTCGCACTTCAGCTACGAATGCGTACAGGTTCGTCTTGAACTGCATGCGCATTTTGCGTGTTGTCGCTGTGCCCGTGGCGATGTCAGCCGGTGACAAAAAACTGATGAGCTCGGTAAATGCTGCAGACAACCGCTGCTGGCTCGACGGGTCCAGACTTGCCTGCTCGTGGCTAACTTCCTCGGCCAGCGCGGAGTAGCGCGCTTGCTCGATCAAGATGAGTGGATAGAGAGTACCCGCGCACGCATCCAGGATGACTGGGTTGAAGTCTTCAAAAAGCGCCATGCGGAAGATGACGCGCAGGAACGCCATGAACATATCGGGGTGCTGCTGCTGGTGGGCCTCGAGTCCTGGCTTCTGGCCCTGCTGTGCCTTCCAGTGGTAGCTAGCCAGCTCACCAAGCGCCTGGAAACTGTTGCGCACCACATCCACCGACACGTGACGCATACCGACCAACAGTGAGTGGAGCAGCATTTGGAAGAGTTCACTTGGCAATGTAACAAGCTTCTCCGCGTAAACTTCCACCATATACGACACCAACGTAAAATACTGCTTGCTCAGGCTGGGGTAGGCCAGCAATTGCTCCGTCATAAGTGGAATCACTTGGCGTAGACCCGAAAACACGACGTCGGCCACGACGCTTGAAGCACGGGCAGCGTCAGCTTGCTCCTGTTCAGTTGTCGCGTCTTCCGAAAAGTCGATGAAATCCTTCGACACAAGGTGTGACAGCAGAGTGAGCAGTGCCAACAAGTCAGCGTAGTTCTCTTCTTCAGCACCCCCCAGCATGCTCTTCTTGCCCAAATTGTGCCTGCAGTAAGCGTGGATGAGTTCGTCGCTGGCAGTGTAGACGAGCAGTGCGTCGCGAGGAGAGAGATAGCACAACTGCGCTTCCACCATTAGGCAGAAGAAATTGAGAATGAGATTCACCATTTGCGAATCACCCTGGAAGATCTGGAAAATCTTGACGATGACAGGCAGTGCGGGCAGGCAAAACGTTGTGATCGGTGCATGGCTGGTCGATTCAGCGGAGCGCGCGATGCCAGAATACATCTCGACGAGCAACGTCAGTTCCTCCTGCACACGTACATCATTTGCAGTTTGCTTCGCCTCGAAGTTTGGCAACGCGATTAGTTGTTGCAACCGCTGCTCAACCGGTTGACTAACAGCCTGAAAGTGAGCAGCTCGCATGTTTTGCTCGGTTGACGCCATTCCAGCTCGGCACAAGGCCTCCGTTAGCTGACCTCGTAGATTTGCGGGGATTCTAGCAACTGCAGTATTTAGTGCATCATTTCCACCGGTAGACGCGGCCATGAATGACCCAGCGGACGCGTTGGCTTGGACAAGTGATTGCCACATCTGTGAGCTCAGGACGGGGTTGATGGCTTTCGTGTTGGAGAGTACCAGCAAGAACTCGATTAGGTTTTCCATGACCACGGGTTGCGTGGGCCAGTGAAGCAGATATACCGTGGTCTTCTGAACCAAGAAATTCAGTAGCTCACCTGCACGCCCACCGTTCTGGAAACCAAAAACTTGCAGCAGAGCCGGCGCAACTTCACCGGAGTTGACTAGAACATCAGGTGCAAGGTACGTGGCACACAACCGCGTGATCGTTTTCAGCAATTCTTCGGATACAAAGGGACTCACGCAGTCGCTTGTTGGGTTTTGCGCCAGCCGGGATGCCTCGAACTCCAGCACATGGCTCATTATCAACATGATGAGATTTACCACGGGAGAATCTTCAGCCGAGGCAACGCCACGAAGAGTAACGTGAATCCGGTTCGGAATACCTGGGCGTTCACCTTCAAAATCATCCGCAAGGAAGAGGCCCACAAAGAGAATAACAAAGTACAACTTCTCAAAAAGCTGGGACAGCACCGGAGTCATCTCATCACGACCTTGTAGGTTTACTAATTCTTGCTGCACGCTAGTCATCAGCGACTGCACAAGCGAAGCTAGTAAAGATGCCGACGCCGACGAGTTTAGCCTAGCAAGTGCGGCGGCGAGCTCATACTGCTCGCGTGCACTACTAGCAGCATTGTCCTCTACGTCCTCCTCTTCATCCTGCTCGGCTAGAGCCTCCACCGCACACAACTCCAATTGAACCTGAAGGTAAAGCTCTAGCACTGGTGCTGAGGCCTTACTTAGCAGCGCCAAAGCTTGTTGCGCTTCTGGCTTGGAGGATCCGGGTACACCAACTTCTAACAGCTGTGGGTCGTTTATGAGCGCTACCCAAGCATCCAACAGAATCTCAACGCCCTCGAGTTCCCAAAGTTCGTCGATAGCCTCGTTGGGGTGTTCACGCAGGTGCCGCTGGATGCGGTCTAGAGCTGAGTGTAGCAGCTTGCTGGTGAGGGAACCTAGTTCCTCGATAAACGAAGAGAAGAGCTGCCCAGAGTTAGCCTGCAGCAGTGCCTCGAGGCCAATGTTGTTCACAAGTCGGAAGAGTAGCTGACAGCAGTCGATCAACTCGCGTGTGGCTAGTTCGTAGCCGGTGAAATCGCTCTGCGCAAGCAAATCCAGGAATGGGTTGTGCACGACAGTGACAACACCACGGAAGATTTCACCCAAGAATTGCACCTGTTCTGTCTTGCGCTCGAAAATCGGGCCTTGCAGGGACGCTAACTGGATAAGGAACTGCCTTGCCAAGTGTAGCAGCGTCTCATTCTTCGCCGCCACATTGCGGAAGAACGCGTACGTGTTGAAAGCCGAGTGAATGAGATCCGGTCGCACCAGGATTGGTCTCCAGGAAGCCTGCGGGGTCAGCACCGGTCGGTTTCCACTATCATCATCGTTCGTCGACGCACTCAAGCTCCACGTCAAATTGCCTGCACGCGGGTCTTCAAACTGCCAGTTCAGCAGCTCGACACAAAGCTGGAACGCCGCATCCAGCAGCTCCAACTGTTCCGGGGGTACGTTTCCCGCAGCTCCTGCATCTCCACAGGCCGTCGTCGTACTGCGAATCGAGTCTTCCAGCAGCGGCACAGCCAGCGCCACAATGTTCTTCAGCCCTCCACTCTTCTCCAGCGTGCGTCGAGACTTGGTGTGGAACTCGACAGGTTGCATCATGTTGCTGGCCCTGGAGGCCGACGAGAACTCCGTGACGAAGGCTAGCAGCCACTTCGCCGCCAAGAGGCGGTGGGCGATGGCGTTGCCAGGCTGCAGCATGACGCCCATCTGCTGCAGCACGGCGGCTCGCTCCGACTCGAGGCGGTCGA
>JAIKVD010000384.1:0-20821 GCA_024679075.1 Phytophthora uliginosa
GGCGGCTCGTCTTCCGCTGCTAGGCACGCACAGCGCCATCTGGGTGACGCGGGTCTTGCCAATTCGTTGCATTGGCCGCTACGCTCGCGACCGCTGTACTGCGCTTTGCGCGCCGTCGCGTGAGCTCCCCGCGTGTACCATACACTGCAGAGCTAACGCAAGCGGGGGATCACCCAGGCCGGGAGCGAGACAGGACGCGAGGATGGCCCCGCTGGCCAGTGAGCTTCGCTGCGAAGGCCTCGAGCTGGGACGCCGCATTGTCGATTGTCAGGATCTTCTAGTCGCGAGATCAGCCCGCCTCGGAGGTATCCATCAGAGCCGGCGGTAGCGTTGCACCCGGCGGGTCAGGCGCCGAACCCAAACAAACTGCAGGTGTAATAAACAAACCCGGGAACAGTACCAGAACTTTGCCTCAATTGGGGGAGCGCCCGGGGAGGTTCGCAGTTCGAAATACATGTACAAACATAGGACTAAAATATCATATATAAAGTCGCGCGTTGCACGAAGAAGCTCTGAAATTTGAGCACGATAAAATACGTTGTGCTATACTTAAGAACTAGGGCTTCGCGGGGGCCGAGATAGCGGCCGAGAGGAGCATCTGGAGCGCCCCGCACCATCTGCCCCGATGACTGGCAAGCTATACATGTATACATGTACTAGTATAAAGCGGAGGGTGCACGACACAGGTAACATCCATGTAATGCTCGCTTGGCGATAATGTACTCGCGCGAAAAGATGCCTCCAAACATAGCGTCAATGCGTAGCGTCAATGCGGCAACACAGAAAATCAGCGTGTCAGTCGATTGTAGAAGCCTGCAACATCAGGCTGCATGTTGCCAGAATGTTGCCAAATGCAAACAAACAAAGAAACCGCCTAACAACAGTTCTTCGAACTGCGAATAAAGAACACTCGATGTGTACAAAATTGTGAAAGGTAATGTGATATTGTGAGTTTCGGCTACTACCCATGTATATTATAAGGGATAATATTATTATGTGCTCAAAAGACAGTACATGTACATATCGTTCATATTGCAGTACAAATCCCGTTTAGAGAACATATTTAATAGAAGGCATGGCCATGGCCTATCGATCACCACCAAGAGCTGACAGCCAGTCACTTGTGGCTCCCCAAGCAGCCCTGAGCTCATTTTGCTCGAGTTTTGCTGATCATTCTACAAATAGCACCACCGTGAGCAGCGAGCGACGTAGCAACAGCATCAACGAGAAGCTTGCAGTTCTAGCAGACTACCAGAAGGGGGTGGAAAGTCACGGGTTTGAGGCACTCAGTGCGAAGCGCAACTTGCCTGCGAAGACTATCCGAGGATGGTACGACGACGAAGATCAGCTGAAGGAGGCCTTCAAGAACCGGCAAGTCGCAACCCGAGTCTCGCGTCGTCTTCGTCTTAGTGAAGCTGGACGCAAACTAGCCCACTCGGAGCCCGAGAAGAGGTTTTTTGAGTGGATCGGAGCTCATAATGCCAAAGACCTTCGTGTTAAGGACGCTTACATTCGTCTCAAGGCCAAGAACACGTATTGTGAGATGCATAGTGGTGACCAGGGTTTGATAGTAGACCCCACAATAGTAGCGATAGTGTGATTATAGCACTACTAATAGCAGTGCTATGCTATAGCACTGGTGCTTGGGACAATTAGTAGCGCTAATTGAATAATAGCGCGAAAAAGTGGCATTAGTAGTGCTATTAGCTCTACTATAGTTTCCGAAGTTCACCCCCCCGTAAGATCTTCAAAGGACGCGAGATTTTGAAGTTCTCCGGGCCCCCCTCTCTTCAACTTCTCTCCTGTTCGCTCATTTCTCGATTTGCGGCTAAACCAGAAGACCCATGAAGTGCGCTAAGATAGACTGTCATTGGGGAGACATAGTGGAGACGTCTCCTTGCCATCCTTGCTGTGTGTGCGGCCGTTGGGTACATCATTTGTGCAGCAACGAGCTCAGTAAGAACCCAGACATCGACCTCTCAAAACGGTAACGCTGCTGTTGTTGGCATTTCGCATGTTTCGTTCTTTACCTAACATTGTCTATTTGCAGGTTCGGTAGCCGCTCGTGTGCCAGCAGGCCCTTCAATTCTTACAGCGACTCCCAGGACCTCACAACAAGTAGCACATCCGGTATCGCGTGTTCGAGCGACGTCACAGTGATTGATCTCGCGCAAACGGAGGTTGGGGAAACGAAGTAGGGAACCCGAGTGGTATTCCGGGCCACATCGTCCACAGTTCATCTAAAAAGTCAACCGAACCGGTGTGGAATATGCTACACCACTTAGAGAAGCCTTCCACGTACAATGTCAATACCTACACACATGCGCGTGAAGACGAAGACGTGGAAAGAGTCGCTATGCCGCGTCAGCAACGCATCAATACCAATACCCATTTGGTATTCAGCCATAAACAACACGGCATAGCTATCCAAGTTCAGCAGCATCGCCTAAGCCACTCCGATCGTTTTTTGGTGCAGGGAGGAAAGCAAGCGAAAGTTACGGCATATGTACAATAGTAGTGCTACTAGTATGGCAGCATGGTGCCAGCATCCAACGGCGATTGGTCGCCTTGGGTTGCTAAGGGGACAATGCTCACAAATATTTTGTTTTTGAAATATTTTCAGCACCGCCCCCCAAGCGTCATATAACATTATGCTGTATGACGTTAAGCAGTATGACATTAAGCAAGTTGAAGCTCAGTGAGTTGTCAACTGGCACGAGAACGCAGACGCCGGTGATTTCCTGCTGCACATTGCGAGGCGGTAAGCGACGAGAGCATCTCCTGTGCCTGCAATAGCTGCCCTTACGACCCCTTTCTATGACGTCCTGCAGCCCCGCAAGATGCCGACGGAGAACTCCAAGAGAAGCAAGCGCCTCAGTCTGCTGCAATGCCAATACCCTGGCCATTGCGACAACGAGAGGGCCACTAAAGTTAATGGAGAGCGACACTGGTTCTGTGATGAGCATCGCGACCACCAGAATGCTCTCCAGCGAGATCGCTATCGCCGAACTACCAAGGCGAAGAAGGAGGAGCCAACGCGCGGCCGCTCGACACCTAAGAAGACCAAGAAAAGCGTGTCCTCGCATCTCCAGCCAAATCTAAGTACTGCGTTGCGTCTGCAAGTTGTGCCATTGGATTTGTGTGTTGAGCTAAATTCAACCTGCTTAGCACACGAAATCCCGGCTAAGATAGGCATTGCACCGTTGATATATAGCAGGCGTATCAATACCATATGTTCTCGTTCTTGATACATGTTTCGAATCAATACATCGCCCACGTATTGAATAACAAGGTCGTCTTCATTACTCGGCGCATCCACTAGCAGTGATACTCCTTTTCCAGGATTTTTCTGAGAACCAAGTCAGCATACACGCCGTACCGAATTCGCTGAATTCCACACTTCGTTCTTAACGCCAGGTCCAAGATGAAGCGGACGTGGATGTTGTGGCGCATGTTCGCAGCTCACTCATTGACCAAGAAAGCAGTGAGTCTGGGAGCACGCCAACTCCACGCGCAGCGTGTCTACAAGAGCGCGTTCGAGACTTGGAGAGCAGTCGCAACCTCGCTCCGCTTGAAGCGCGAACATATCCTCGAGCTTTACCATTCGTCACGCCTCCGTCTTCTAGCCGCGTTACTTGGCGAGTGGAGGCAGTTTGCTGCGGTCGAGAAGACCAAACACATGCAGACCACCGCTGCTCGTGTGGTGTACGAGGACAAGCTCAAGAGACGAAGCTTCACTGAGTGGAAGACCACTTGTAACCAATAACTTTGAACACATTCATTTTGGACATGTCAGACGCGATTGTTTACATTCCGTATATGATGTCCAACAATCCACGTCCTGCTCAGTTATCGCAATCCGCACCGCAAGTCAGTCGCAAATCTGCGCGTGGTTCGCACCGGTAGTACGGGATGTCATCCTATTACAACACGATGACTCTAACCCACACACACCAAGAATATTTACTCGCATCCCAATACACTAAAAGAGTGGCTCTTCCTTGCTCTTGATACATACAACTTTGCGATGCTTCTTCGTATCCAGCAAATGCCTGCAGTACGAAGTGCTCCACGTTCGTCTAGTGGTGATTAGATATAATTCGTTGCCAATATTAGTGTCAAGGTACGTATTGGGTTAACAAATTCATCCAGCCCGAAGTAAGCCGGTTCTCTTACTTCATTTATGACCATATCGACTAATTTACGTTATGACTATATCGAAGGAAACGATGACTTTGCGCAGCTGCCAGCTACAAAGAGCTCATGTAATTAGTACCGCAACATACGCGAACGGCAAGTGATTTTTTTTAATCTTCACTGCGCGCTAATCTTGCCCTTGTGGGATCCGCTTCAATGTCATCTAGGTCAGATCTAGACGCAGAAGCTGGTTGCCGCACATGGGCTGCGGTTCGCTTCCCTATCTGTTTGATCGTTTAGCTGATTTGACAGCCTTTACTCCTTCGCTGAACGTGTCAACCTTTTTTCCTTCGCTATGTGACCGCAAATACGGTTGTGAGTCCAGCGAACTCAGCGGATTCTTTTATATCAGTGGCGCATCCTACAATTTTACTGTAACAGTATTGAAGTTTGCTAGCTTTGGTAAAAGAGTGGCCCTAACACGATTGGAACGATGTCCAACTTACCCGCTGAGCTGAGAGCAGTTTTTTAAGGCGCAATGTCGACGCACAACGCCTTCCCTGGAGCAAGCGTCAAAAGAAGCACAATATTCTAGTGAGTTCCGAGGCAAACGACAATCTAAACGTGGATAAAGAAGGTAGGTATATTGAGTTCACTTACAGGGGTGACGACCTCTAATAGCCTTTCCGTTCACTGCCTCTACATCAGTGACCGTGCGCAGGAGCCTACGTATAAGCTACTGCAACCCGAGTCCTTACAGGGCGCGAGCCACGGGGTCCGAGGACCCCTCAACTGAATGATGTTCGAGCCAATGGCCGACATCATTCGCGAGATATGCGAGATCGTGCGCCCATATTGAAGGCCCTGGAGATGTCCACTGCGGGTCTGCTTGGCGGCTCAGCCGCGAATTCATCGTCATGTTGGCCAGGTAGTCAGCCATTTTGTTGTAGGTCCGGTAGTGATGGTCCCACGAAAAGACCGTGAGTTGATCTGCTAGGAGACGGCACAGGTCATACAAATCAACAAGATGCTGCTTGCGGGGCTGCTTGCGGGCCCTAAGTTTGCCGAGAATCAGCATACTGTCTACAACCACCCCAACGGGGGACCAGTGGGAACGTGCACAGGCACGCAGCCCGGTGAGGAGGCCTTGATATTCAGCAATATTGTTGGTTGTAGTAGTCGCAGCATATGACATGCTAGCCACCCAACATACTTGAAGTTCAGCAAGCGACCTACCGAGTCGGACTACCACGGCGCCGGCACCACCAGGACCAGGGTTCGCACGGGAGCCGCCATCAAAGAGGACAATATAGCGACTGACAGTGCCTAGCATAGAACATGGAGCCGAGGCAGAGGTGATCTGAAGGAGTCGACTCACAAGGTCGGCTGCCCGTTGCATACCCTGTGTGTGTGGGAGGTAGCGAACTCAGTCAATGCTACACGTATATTATACGATTCAATGTCCTACTTCGTTGCTCTACTTCGTAACCATCTGGGTGAAGTCGAAATTATATCTGAAGGCGTTGTCGTTTGTGACGATGGAACTAAATCAATATGGCTACGTGATCGATGTAATTGAACTCTGATTGCACGGAAACCGCCGAAATTCTGCCGCTCCAGTGAGTTCGGATTACCAGAGTGCCGAACTAACATCCTGAGAACACCCGAGGTTGATATAAAGTCATATTGGGCTGCGTATTATCCACTAAACAGTTCGAGACTGCGTTTAACATTGTATTGCACGATGCTAAATACTGGCAGCATGCATTTCTACGTTCATTACGTTTATATTAACGTTCGTCCACTGGGTGTACTCCACCTTGTGGTTCTCCACCTCCCGAATCGCAGAGAGTATTTTCAACTCTTGGAGACGGAAATCGCTGTTGCTTGATCTGTTGCCGTGGTCGGCATTTTCCTGCTGAATGACAAATACAAACGCTATTAGTTGAATTAGTGAAAATATACAGTAGTGACGCCGCTTTGTGGGGGTGCCGTCTCAGAGGCAATGCACACGCCTGAACAGCTTTCAACAGTGTGTTGCCAGCACATCGCGATGCCACAACACATGTCTGCAGTTCTGAAGCGGCTGTATATTGTCCTTGCGAAGCTGGTATCAGGAACTGTTGATCTTACATCAGCGACTCGGATACTACCGAGTCGCTGATGCAAGAATCCCATCTGGGTAAATCCAGCTTGCGGAGTCGTGTAACAGCCCAACGATGTTGGCTGCGCTGGAGCCTGTGCAATAAACGGAATCACCTGCATCAATACGTAGACCAGATGTTGATGTTGCATGGGAGCTCCATCATGGTGCACACATGGTAAAAGTTGCGTTTGCGTCCGAAGGCCAGCGTATCTGACGCCATGAATCAAAAAGGCATCACGCTTCAGCTGCCGCATTACTCCTACTATACGCTCCAGCATTTATTCTGCTGATTGATCAATTGATAGCCACAAGCATTCGCCTAACGTCTGGGGGTCAAACTTCATTCAGAGTTCATCGAAGTTTGGCATCCTTCCATGCTGACGGTACCTCCCGGATGGATTTCATTGGTGCGTACTTACCAGTGTCGACGCTCAAGAAATTCAACGTATCTTGCGACAACCGGATGGTTCGAAGTGACCCACCCTTTCGGACCAGTCCGTGTGATTCTACGAGTTCCATCGCAGCAATGCATCCGCTGTCCACACTTCTGAATACCGTTAGTCTGCGTCTGAGACCTAAAAATGATAAGCAACATATATTAGTTGATTCGTCCTCACTTCACATGAGGTCGGCGAGTTATCGCTGTTCCAATTCGTTGTATACTGTAGTTTGGCTTTCGTGTTTACATGCATCAGTCGTTTCCCTCCACGTTCGATAAGCTTTATATCATTGCTTCGCAGCTTCAAGCGGCTGTCGCTCCTCTCGCTCCCAAAGCTAATGCTTCGACAGATTTCAGCGAAGGCCACCCTTCGTCCAACGGGTATCTACATTAACAAGTCCACAGCTCGTACGACCACCTGCGTAACTATCGCGAGGGACGCCACCGTAGTTTTCATGCACGCAAGATGCAAAATCCAAGGCGCAGTGGACAGCAATTATGCTTATAATATGGAGTAGTTGGAATCGATCTTTAAGCGCTGTCCATTGTTGTAATATGCGTGGGCAACTATCAAGCCACCTACGACAACTAACCAGCGTAGGGTTCCCACGCGTTGGCGCAACTGTTACATGACCCGTGTACGCGAATATATGCGTGTATGTTGTACCGTCCTTCATGTCGCCCTGCATGTACTATACATCGTGTCGTCCTCCATGTCGCTCTGCTCGGTATTCTTTTCCTTTCCCTAGCCCCCTTCCTGGCTGTTTGCCCCCTGTTTTACCTTCGCGGCTTCTCGTTCACGAACTGCACGACCGCGTACATGTCCCTGTACATGGCGTCTATAGCTGGCTCATGTGGAAGGTCGTCTACACTTGTGCCGCCCGCCGTGCACTGCTTGCTTCTCTAACGTAACCTGCTTTCTGCCCTTCTATCCCTCCTGTTGCCTGGGGCCTTGAGACTCAAGACCTCAATAATCTCAGTTAAATCAAACACTGAAATCAGTACATGCCATGGGTGTTTTACAGACTTCTTACGAGCCCCAGGGAGGCTGATTTCTCGGTATGTTCTGCTAAACCAGACCGACTGTTTAGGACAATCAGAGTGAGTGCATGTGACCCCTTCATCAAGACCGTACTACACTACTGCCATTCCGACGTCTTCACGGGTGGAAGAAATATGTGGTTGAGTACGTCAGAGCGTGTACGGTGTGCGGGAGCGGTAAATGCTATCGTCCATGGAAGAGCGGTCTGATGCAGCGGATGCCCGTCCAAGAGCTCTCCGACCCGTTCTCTCTGCTGGTTGTGGACGCTATAGGGCTCAACGCCTCCAGGCGTCGGAGTTTGCGTCCTTGAAACAGGAGCTGAGGTTTTAGTTTAGCCCAGCCCGCTCAGGACTCGCAGACGGCATCGAACGTGCAGGGCGAGGTCGGTCGATGGTTTCTGTCGTGGCGAAGCGCGTCGCGTGCTCGAGCGCGCGTCAGCGAGTCACCCAAAGTAGGTGACTCGTGCAACGTGTATAGCTTTAGCCACCCAACGTAAAAGGTTCGGTGGAGGCGCATGCTGGACGGTATGTCTAGCGTGTTGGCGTTGCCATGTTTTGTCGACCCTTGTCCTTCAGCTTGGCTGTCCACTCCGTAAACTCGCCCTTGCCTAGTTTGATCTTCATAAAAGAGAGGGTGTCTAGGGCTTCCACGGGGAACGCTTCTACCCAACGCGTAAAGTAGTCAGCGAACACCAGGATGTACTTGTGACCACGGGGTGTAGTCACCGAAGCCTCCAAGCGGAACTAGAGGTCGGGCGGACCAGACCCGGGGCGTCTTCCTTCCACCCCCCGTTTCGAGATGCACGGGGGGGGGGGGCTCGCTGGATTGTCCAGCAAATGGTTTGGTCGTCGGACCCGGACCCAAGGTCCGGATCAGTTTCGAATTCGTTTGTGAGGTTCCTCCCCGAGGCACGATACGTGGGAGCCGCGGAGACGTTCCGGAAATGGCGACGGAGCACGAAACCCGCCACCGCTACCTCTGCCGAAGGGCATAACACTTGGACGAGATCTGTACTCGCCTACAGCACTCGAGCAAGTGTTGCAGTTGCCTCCGCCACTCGACTGAGTGTTGCTGTCATCCATAGCACTCGAAGACGCCTGCGCTAGAAAGCTGGCGCGCAGGGTCTTGAGAGCTTCAGGCATACAAACACCCGTATACCCGTTAACGTCTCGTTCAGACAAACGTAATGCCCCAGGACGGCAGAGCTGCCGTGCAGCTGATCAAGCTTACCCCACTGCGAGAACTTCTCAAAGAGCTTACGCACCTGGCTAGCCCGTTCGCGATAACCAGCGGCGTTTCTGTTGAATTTGTCTACAAAAGCGCTCCAGCTTTGACAAAGTGTCTGTCACTCGGGCACTTTGCCTTCGCAAGAGGTCGTCTTGCTACTCCACCATCGGAGCTCGTGGAAGAGCCCGATGTAGTAGTTGCGTTTTTGATCCGTCAAATGGATCAAAGTTCATCCCTGGCACGACCTCATCATCAACGATGGAGTTACAAGAGTACAGCTGATGCGGATTCGACAAAAAAGTAGCGCCGAATCTGCTGCGGATTTAAATCCGATATGACATCCATGGGTCCCGCACCGACTTAGTGCGCAACGCGATACCAGCAGACGGAATGAAGTCGTCTCCACCCCGCGGAGTCGAAAGCGCTCCAGCAGCAGCGAGCGGCGTTTCACTGTCGCTGCACGAGCGCTTCGAGCTCGACGCATCCGAGTCGTTATCACGTGGACGACGCGCGCCCACACTAGGATTATTACGCGCTGGAAACAAGGTGTCCTTGTCTCCCCCCCCCCCCCCCCCCTCCTCCTCATTACTGTCACAATCGCGTAATTGACAAGATCATGATCTCCGTCGGGGTAGAAGAGAGCACTGCGTATCTCGACAGCAATCACTTTGCCTGTATTGTCGCGAATGGATTGTTTTTCATCCCATTTCTTGCGATATTCGGCAACAGAGAGGTTACCTTCTCTTGCAGCAGCAGTCGTGGCTGCCGAGGCAACCGGCGTCGTGGTCGTAGGCGTCGTTGACGTGCTCATTTCGAAATGAGCACGAGTTCTCCCCGAACAATTGTTTTGGATTGATGTGTCGAGACCGGCACATCAAGTCCTAACGGGGGGATGGTGTAGCGGGGCTACACGTTTGGTTCACCACCATCCTTAGTACAACGTGCACTGATAGCTACATTCAAGCTGACCACTTCACAGAGTAGTCTCCATTCATATTAGGAAGCAATAATATTGGTAGACAGCACCATCTTTCTACCAATAAAATTCATGCATGAGGTTAGAGTTTCTGCCAACGAGTGGTTGGCAGAACTCCTCTTCATAGATATCAGGTTTAGGACGAAACACAGTTAACATTCTCAATTTTACAGCAAACTACTAATTAGTACCTTTATTTAGTTTTAATTATACTTTGGGACTGAAGTATACTTAATCTAATTAAACACTCTATGCATTCTCATACACGTGCGCACACGTATAAGCTAAAGTATTGGGTTTAAGCAGACCCATTACAGCTGAAGCTATCGTTTAGTCCCTTTATTTAGATGTTAAACACTCATACGCCTTCTCACACACACGCCCATATAGGTGTAAGCTAAAGTATTGGGTCTAAGTAGAACCATTACAACGCACCTCAAATATGCCGCGACTTCCTCGAGCGAGCCCAGCATCTCATTGAGACGAACAGCATCAAGGCCCGCAACACCATCAACATGGAGCAGATGTCGCGCTACGTGGAGACGGAGCCGAAGTCAACGACCACTGCGCGCGGCTCCCGTGAGTTGCTGTTGCGGAAAGGTTGATCGAGTCATCGGCGGTTTTACGTGACGTTCACTATCACTGCATATGGCAAGGTGCTCACACCCCACCTGCTTTCTCCAAACTGAAGAACAGGCCGACGTGTCCTCCAGGCGTCATGGTCGACTTCAATTCCGCTGGTATGTGGAGCGTTGACATTCTTCTGGAGTATGCGCGGCAAGTTGTCTGCAGCATGAAGGAGACGCAGCTCTATCGCGAACCGGTGCTGTACATCATCGACTCTTACGGCTGCCACGTCAAGCTTGCTGATTCCAAGTGACTTGAAAGCGTTCAAAGTTTTGGTTCTGGTGATATCACTGAACACGACCAACATCCTACAACCACATCCTGTAACCACTCGACGTGTCAACCGAAGCTACCAGGAGTATTACAGAGACCAGTACGATGAATACCTCGACAAAGCTCTGAAGGATGCTCTGCTTCAGACAAAGACACCTCGCTATGCTACGGCGGCGCAGTGGACGTTGGATTGGGCGGCGTCTGATGATTCAGCCAGCGTCAACCGGGTGTTCACGCTTTGCAGCCTGGTGGACAAACAAGAGTTCGACACGGACGCACTTCACCAACCACTCCGTGAATTGCTTGTTGCAGACGAGGAAGTGGAGCTCTGGAATCAGCAGTACCGTAATCTCGCTGGCGCAGACAACAAAGGGCAGCTCGACATCAGCGCACCGCAGTGGTACCTGCCAGACGACCGCGTCTCTAGCTTGTTCTGTTGCCTTCTCCACGGAATTGGCATGCCCTAAAAGGAGTATGTGGCCGAGTTGACGAGCTACATGGAGACACTGCGCGACTTGGACGGCTTCTTTGACGTGGGCTACATGACTGGTATTCGAGATAGGAAGGGGGGGGGCTGGAGCTTCATGCAGCGTCCCAGGTGCACCGCTGGATTATCGAGGTAAGTACCATCGACACAAGCTGTTTTCACGGGGTTATCTACGTTGTACGAGAACTTCGTACAACGTAGATAACCCCGTGAAAACAGTATATCTGGTTCGCTCCAGGTCGTCCATCGCACTGAAGGTCGCTGGCTACGTCATCTAAACCTCAGTATGAATTAGTCCTGGAAGACGATGACCTCGAGTTGTCCGCCATGGTTGCGGCAGGTACGCCAGTCGAGAAGCTTGAACTGGAGTATGCCCGGTGTATGCAAGTGAATTGACGGCACAACTGAAGGACCAGCTAGCCCTGTTGCCAGAGTTACCCGATCTTAGCCCCGAGTGTGACATCGCCAAGGCAGATGTGGGTGAGCCCGGTGAAAGTACTGCTGCTCAAGACAGCAAGCTCAAGGGCATCCTGGAATATCATCGGACTATCTTCTTAGGTGACGGAAACGCAGCCCCTGCACCAGCTCGAGGTGTCGTGTGTGATTTAGACGTGGGAGATGCCCGACCTGTGGCTCAGCGACCTTGTGAATTTGACTGAAAATGTTTTGATTTCGAGTGGAGAGTGGTGACGTGGAGCTAGAAGTATCTGCGTCAGTCAAGTCTGCATCATTCAGGATGGCTACAGTCTAGGATGATCGTCTCCGGCTTTCATGGCCTGAAAACGTGCATTAGCTTTCGCCCGTTGATTAAACTCGTACAGCAGGGCACTACAGTTCAATTGAGATACAGGTGTCCAGTCCGGATTACCATAACCCTTCCACTTCACTAGGTATTCCCGAGTGCGCTTGGCGGTGCGGGTTCGCTTGACCCGTCGTAGATCCAGGATCTTTTCGACTTTATATTCGTCATTCGAGTTGTCTGGTTCCCAGCTATCTTCGTGCAGTAACACTGCGTCGAAATCATCGTCCTCATCCAGATCGAGTTCTGCAGTCGGTCGTTTCGGGAAGACAGCACGTGGTTTCAGTCGACTCACATGCACCCAAGGGTTGACACGATATCCCGTGTCCTCGACCATGAGGCGAACTCTGAAGCCATCTCGAATTCCTTCAATCCGGAAAGGACCATGCCACAAGTGCGCCAATTTCCGGCTCAACCCAGGCTGTACCTTCGGGATGTATAACCACACAGCATCTCCCGTCTCGAAACCTGACTTCAACCTCTCGGAGAGTTCTCGCCACTTTCGTGTCTGCTCTTCGGAGCGTGCACGCGTTTTGCTTTCTTCTGGAGGTCTTCTGCGCAGGCCAGAGCATAGCTATAGTCCCTCTGGAATTTGCGACGCCACTCGTAAGCCGTCCTTTCGGGCAGGCTAGAGGGCTTCGGACCGAGCATAGCCGAAGCGGTTCCCTGAGCATCCCATCCGTGAACGAGATAGAACGGGGTATCCAAACGCGTAGCGTCTAAAGAGGTATTCAGGGCGAACATTAGCCTCTCAGCATGTTCGTCCCAATCCGACTAATCCGCTTCTGCGATGTAAGCATTGACACTCCGAATAACCGTCTGGACTGGACGCTCCTGCTGCCTATAGGCTTGAGGACGATATGCCAGAGTAGCGCGCTGCTTGCTTCCAAGTAGTTCTCGAAATCTCGTGAACACTTCGCTCATGAACCGAGAATCTTGGTCATGCCGGATCATTGACGACGCTCCGAATCTCCGAAACACTTGCTCTTCGTACGCTTCAACCACGTCCTGGGCGGTCGTGGATGCCATCGGTTTGTACATGATGTATCCCGAAAATGAATCCTGAAACAGAAGCAGAAAAGTGTTTCCTCTGGCTGACTCTGGCATGTGCGTCACGAAATCCATCGCAGGTGGTTGTCGTGACTGGTTTCGGCGAGGTGAGTCCGTGGGGCAACTCGCGCACGCGCTGGGAGATGGAGTCGTACGGCGAGTTCTCGCTGAAAGGCTGCATTGAGCTGGCGTGGTTGACGGGCCGCATTGTGTTCGACAAGGGCAACTGGGTGGACGCGAAAACGAAGGAGATCGTGCCGGAACACCAGGTGAAGCCGCGTTACGAGGAGGAAATCCTGAAGCACTCGGGCATCCGTATCGTTGAGCCTGAGCTGTTCGACGGCTACGACCCGAAGAACAAGATGGTGCTACACCAGGTGGCCATCGACAAGAAGATGTCTCCCATCGAGGTGGCCGACCGCGAGGAGGCTCTGCAGTTCCGGAACGAGTTGGGCAAGGAGAACGTGGACGTGTTCCAGAATGCGTCCGGTGCTTGGATGATCCGTCTGCGTAAGGGCTCTGTGCTGGACATTCCTCGTGCGCTCGACTTCGACCGCTTCGTCGCTGGCCAGATCCCGACGGGCTGGAGCGCGGAGCGTCTTGGTCTGTCGAAGGATCTTGCCGATGCTGTGGACCCTACGACGTTGTATACTCTTGTATCAACGATGGATGCGTTTGTTGCTGCTGGTGTGACGGACCCTTACGAGTTCTACCAGTATGTGCACGTGTCGGAGGTTGGTAACACGTCCGGTGGTGGTATGGGTGGTATGCGAGCACTTACACAGATCTACAAGAACCGTCTTCTGGGCAAGCCTGCTCCGAGTGACGCTTTGCAAGAGGTCTTCATTAACACGCCTCCGGCGTGGGTGAACATGTTGCTGTTGAGTTCATCTGGCCCGATCAAGACCCCTGTGGGTGCCTGCGCCACGGCTGCTGAGTCTGTGGACATCGGTGCGGAGACCATCAAGAGCGGCAAGGCTCGCATTTGCATCGTTGGTGGTTATGATGACTTCGGTGAGGAATGCTCAAATGAGTTCGCACAGATGAAGGCGACCAGCGACTCGGTGAAGGAGACTGGAATGGGTCGCGAGCCCAAGGAAATGTGCCGTCCGTGCTCGACGACGCGTGGTGGCTTCATGGAGAGCCACGGTGCTGGTATTCAGCTGCTGATGGATGCCCAGCTCGCGCTTGAAATGGGTCTGCCGATCTATGGTATCGTGGCGCTGACGAGCACGGCAACGGACAAGAACGGTCGCTCCGTGCCGGCTCCTGGCCAGGGTATTCTGACGACGGCGCGGGAGGTTTCGTCGGACAACTCGAAGCCTTCTCCGCTGCTGGACGTTGACTTCCGTCGCCGCCAGTTCGACGACGAACTGGAGAGCATTGAGAAGTGGTATGCGCGTGAGAAAGCGTCCGCTAATGGCGACCAACCTCGCATTGCATTGATTGAAAGGAGAAGATTGCGGAAGGTGCGGGCCGCACAAGCGACGTGGGGTGAGAGCTTCTATCATGGTGAGATTGACATCGCTCCTCTGCGCGGTGCGCTGAGCGTGTGGAACCTGGACATCGATGACCTGGGCGCTGCGAGCTTCCATGGCACGGGTACCAAGGCCAACGACAAGAACGAGAGCGAGGTGACGCACAAGCAGATGTCTCACTTGGGTCGCTCTGCGGGCAACCCGCTTCCGGTGATCTGCCAGAAGAACCTGACGGGTCACCCGAAGGGTGCCGCTGCTGCGTGGATGCTGAACGGCCTGCTGCAGGTGCTGAACACGGGCTTAATCCCGGGCAATCGTCAGCTGGACAACACCTGCGAGACGCTGCGCAAGTACGACCACCTCGTTTACCCGAACCGCAGCTACCAGACCGTGGGCGTCAAGGCTGTGCTGATGAAGAGTTTCGGCTTCGGCCAGGCCGGCGGCGAGGTGGTGCTGGTGCACCCGGACTATCTGCTGTCCACACTGGCTGCTGAGGAATTCCAGCACTACTCGGCTCGTCGCGAGCAGCGTCTGATCAAGATGAACACGCACGCGCAGGGCGTCATCACGGGCAAGCAGACTCACATCCAGGTGAAGAACGAGGCGCCGTACTCTTCTGCGCAGGAGAGCAATGTGTACCTGGACCCGACGGCTCGTGCTGAGTACGACGCGACGTCCAGGACGTGGCGTTTTGGCGGCGCGGACTCGCTCACTTCGGAGGAGAATCGCCGCAAGTGCGTGGAGAAGCGCACGAAGAATGCTGCGGAAGTGGTGGCGTCCTCGAAGAAGACCACGGAGACGCACTCGGCCGACTCGTCGTCGACGCTGTTGACTGCCATCAACCAAGCGGCGACCGACCTGGGTCTGGCGTCCAAGAACATGGGCATGGGTGTGGACGTGGAGCCCGTGGCCACCTTCGAGAACCTGAACGGCCGTGAAGACTTCATCCGACGCAACTTCACAGACCAGGAGATGGCGTACTGCTGCACCGCGCCGCACCCGGCCGCGAGCTTCGCGGGTCGCTGGGCTGCCAAGGAGGCTGTGATCAAGGCCATTTCGAGCACTTCGCCGACAGAGCCGAACATGTGGAAGGGTGCTGGCGCCCCGCTGCGCGAGATCGAGATCTTCATGACGGCGTCGGGCGCTCCGTCCGTGCTGCTGTCGGGCTATCCGCTGCAGGTGTTCGACCGTCTGGGCCTGTCGAAGCTGAGCGTGTCGATCAGCCATTCGGGCGACTTCGCGGTGTCCCAGGCTGTTGCGAACTTCCAGCTATGACAAGACATGACGTGCTATCGAAGATGGCCAGGATGTTGACCATCACAGACCAAACGAGCGAAAAGGACAAATAGAAGATCGTGACCCCACCAAGCAGCTTGTTTGACCCACCCGTGCGCAGGAGCTCTTGGGTCTCTTTCTTTTGCTTGGGTAGCAGTAGCAGAAAGACCCAGGACACTACCATTGCAGCGTATGCGATGATCATCGTGTATGGTATCATCGACAACCCGTTCAACATCACGAACGACAGAGTGCAAGAGGATGACTACTCGATTCACATGGACATCCAGCGACGTAGCAAAGGGAGACGCGATACCCGATACGGTACTCATAAGTCCATACATGGCCCCTTCATTCCCTTCTCCGACGAGCTCCACAATGACAAGAGTGCTGATCATGAAGCTGATACCATTGGGGAGTTGAGCGACAATGGGCGGGCCAAGCCAGAACCACTGGCTGCGGTAGACATTCCAGACGATAATGAGGTTGCATGCGCTGTCGATAACGATCAGGATGATCCCTGTGGTCACAATCATCCAGCGCCAGTTCCACTGCAAACCCCACTTGGACGTTGCCATCATCCCGAACATGGCGGCCTGGCATCCGTGCAGACTGGTCAGAAGTCGCAGTGGTCGCCTCAACGATCGCTGTCGCCTCGGCCTGCTTTTCAAGTGCAAGATCTTCAAATCGCGTTGTGAATTGGCAGCATTCATTTCGGTAGACCTTCGGGTCAGTGAAGCGAAGAACTTTCACTTTTTGTCCGCGTAGAGGGAGGTCGTGCACGTTAGTCGTTTTTCCGCATCGTTGCGGTCATGAGGTCTTTGTCGACAGTGTAGCGGTTGCTATCATACTGGTCTGGAAGTATCACAAATATTTGCATAAAATGTTACGGAATGTTGAACATGGTAGCTAACCAGTTAGGTTTCCGATTCATTTTTTCATTTTCATTTTTCAGGTAAGATACTGTATATTATGTTCATTTAGTGCTAAAATGCCCTAACGAAAGGGTTTCCGATTGCTCCAGGGTCGCGTAGTGATGCTTTTTGCGATCCTGAGTTTGTTTTTTTATCAGGATTAAAAAAAGAGCAATTTATCAATGCAGCATGCCGTGGAAGTGAGAATTAGCTGAAATGACTCAACGTGGGAATAGACCGAGTGATCTGTCTGGCCACATCTCGTGCCATGTCCAAGTCGGGATCTAATATACTGGCGAGGTCATAGTACCGTTCGATGCTCTCACATCTCGCAGAACGGCAGCACCCGAGATAGCTTCTGACGCTTCACAGGGTCTTGGAGCACTGGAATCATGATCTCGGCATCGGCAGTCGGAGGCTGTGCGAGTAGATTTCTGATTACCTCGAAAGCCTCACCTGGATTCGTAATGTTAACTCTGTTGACGCAAGTGGAATTGTTTTCCTTCCCAGCGATCCAGAAGAAACGCCAATCGCAGTTGAAGTCAGTAAGCAGTGCAACAACTGGGGTTTGGGAGAGCAGATCCAGAGCAACTAGCTCTGACATCGCCTGGAAGACAGATTGCCTTTCAATATTTTTCTTCGCGTCAATCAGCATCTTGACTCCAGGCAAGTCCAGCGCATAACCCGCACTCTTCATGGCGATATCACTGAGTATGAGAAGATCGGTGCGACCACTGAACTCAATGTT
Organism: Phytophthora uliginosa; assembly: GCA_024679075.1. Taxonomy (NCBI): domain Eukaryota; phylum Oomycota; class Peronosporomycetes; order Peronosporales; family Peronosporaceae; genus Phytophthora; species Phytophthora uliginosa. The sequence goes on from JAIKVD010000384.1 coordinate 17,619, forward strand.
GGAGCCCTTTACAGCAACACTGAGAATATCAGTCGAATTTTCCACATCGAACACGCAAAGCTTCTTCTCCTGGAGAAACTCGCCAATGTTGCGTTCAACATACTCGCGATATGCACCTTTCTGCTCCTCCTCGCTGAGTGTCTTGTCCCATGTGAACCCATCGACATGAGGACACTCTGCTGCAGTTTTACGCACAGGTGTCATGGTAATGTTGAAGGCGTCCAGAATCTCATAGTACTCGGTTGAGTCCACCTGCGAGTGGGCATATGTGCGTTTTCCCAGTGTAGCTCGCTTGTGCAGCTCGTCTATCTTAGATGCCATATCCGCCAAGCTAGAAGCCTCGCTCGCTGAACCAACAGCACCATTAGGAACCACCACCAGCACGTGGATCTGGCGAGCTGATGGAGGATCCATTCCGTTCAGCACGTCCTCCAGCGGATCCTCTGCCTGTAGCTCTTGGTCTTCCTTCGTTAGCGCTTCGATCAGAGCAGTTCTCTCGCCCTTCTTCAGCTTCTTCACGTCTTCGAATCCAGACGAGAGCCACGGGTTGCCCTTCTTCGCCAGGAAGAGCTGTAGTTTGTAGGCTGGACCCGGGTAAATGATCGTCTCCTTGATCGCGTCCTTCAATTTGGTCACCTTCTCACCATCTTCGATATCCACATCGAACACGCTTCCCGCCACACCAACAATTACGCATGTTAACGAGACCTTGACCATCTTTCCTCGACTCGGCAGATTCTTGAATGAGAAAGATGAAGAGGAATTTTGTACCCGTACATACACGGGAATCATGAGATTTTACAACCTAGATCAATCATGGTTTATTCTAGTCAATCGATCCACGAGTCTAGTCTTATCATTCTAGTCTTATCATGGAATCCAACTTTACAGCTTCATGTTGTGTTTGAACACTGCAGCAATCTCCGAATACACCTGGGTATAGTGCGCACGCGAGCGAATACTCGTGTGGTCTCCAGGCACCATCGCCACGTAGTTCGGAACTGCGGAGCCATCTTGAGCGTTGGATTTCGTGTTCCCAACCAGTTTCTGCAGTGATCGGCATGCGAAGTCGAGGTAGTACGTATCCTCGACGCCGCAAATTACATGGACCTTTCCACGTAGCTTGGTTGTCAATAGCTCCGGCCTCTTCTGAAGGAATTTGCAAATGTCGTAGCGCTCCCAGTACTTCGCCACGTCGCGGTTGATATCGCCGGATACCTTGTCGAAGAGAGGAGTGGGCATGCCATCAGCTCCACGAGGACTAAACAGTGCAAACTGCAATAAACGATCATCAGTCTCATGATATGAATACACTCAGTAGATCAATGCAGCTTACAAATGCGTCCCATTGTCCGCCGTTGCCACGCCCGTAGACTCGCTCCACGAGATTCTCATCGCGGTTGCTGCATGTTACGAGCCCATTGCTTCGGCTTGTCGGGTACGGGTTGCCGTTCGAGTCCCAGTATGCATTCTCAGCCTCGTAAATGTTCACGGCCTGGAACCGCGAGAAGTCGACCGGGTCAGGCGCGGAGCTCCAAGTACCACCAAAGAAGTCGGGGAACTGCAGCTGGAGCCACAGCGTCGACCACGCTCCAGACGAGTGGCCGTGAAGGAAGCGGCCACCAGCAGAAGGCACCGCTGGGTATTGGCTCTCCAGGAACGGGATGAACTCCGTCACCAGTGCCGTTCCCCACGGCCCGTTAGCGTCTGTATCGGCAAAGGAAGTGTGGCCAAACTTGAACCGGGACCCCAGGGTAACCCGAAGCATGGGCGTGGGCCAACGTCCGGCCTGCCACTCCTGCCCCATCTCGGACGACAAGAAACCCTTGGCGCGCTTCGCGTACGACTCCGTTCCAGTGAACCCTTCAATGTAGTACACCGTCGGGAAATGGCGCGCGTTTTTCAAAGCCTCGAAGTCCTTCGGGAGCACAACGGACGCCATCATATAGACGTCCTGATTGTGGTACTCGCTCAAGATCTCGCTCTTCATGGAGACGTGCTCCACGAACTCGTCCGGGGTCAAGTCCATCGTGTCCTCCACCACCTGATCCACGACAACCTTGATGACGTTGTCCGCATCGTCACCGTCGAAGCGCACCTCTACGGGTTTGCTGTACGTATTGCCCACGCGCGAGTTCGCGTCCGGGTCGTTGACATCTAGCAGCACGCACACCACAGCCAACTCCCGTAACAATTAAACACACAGTACAGTACAGTACCCCCCCCCACACACACAACAAAGCCCGACCGTACCGTGGTGGATCAGCACCTGGACGAAGAGCTCATTGGAGAAGACGTCGAGGTTCTGCGGCACGAAGCCCAGCGCCTCGGGCGTCGAGAACTCGGTGCTCTCGAACTCAATCACATCCCCCGGCTGCACGTTTCTCTACACAGCACAACGCAATAGTAGGTTAGTACAGTACTCGAGCCAGCTCTTGGAGCATAAATCATTGTGCGTGCGCTGATTTGTGGCACAACGTACGACGTCCTTGGCGAAGAGCGGGCGCGGCGCGTCCAGGTCGAAGGCCTCGAAGCGCGGCTCCGGATCCGCCGAGGGTGCGAAGAACAGGATCACGCGCCCGTCCTCGATAGGCTCCAGGCACTCGTACACGACGCGGAACACGAAGTTCGACTTGTGTGAGCCCTGGAAATGGTAAACAACAATGCGACCCCAAAAGTCAGCAAAATGGGTGCGTTGGGGTGCCGTGCCAGTCCATTGCATGAATTACCTCTGGGTAGGAATAGTAGTTGCGGCCAGTGGCGTGGCGCGAGAAGTCCGTGAACACGGTCTCGAGCGCGCGGTTCATGGTGATAATTCGACTTGAGCTGCACGACGCGAAAGACAAAGTGAAGGCTGCGTGAGACAAGAAACGTCCTTTGGCTCTTGTGAAGCCATGCGAAAATGTATGTGGCACATTTTCGTTGTGGTGTGGCCCACACAAATGATATATCGAATTCGAAAGGGTTTTAATCCTGACCTGGTAACCTGACCCCGTAAGTAAAAAAAGTATCTGAAGACGAGCATGGCCCCCATCGCGTACGACCCGGAGAATATCTTCCTCAAGATCATCAAGGGCGAGATCCCGAGCTACAAGCTGTTCGAGACGGAGCACGTGCTGGCTATCCTTGATGCGTTCCCGGTGGCCCCGGGCCACGCGCTGCTGCTGCCCAAGGCGCCGGGCTTCGCGACGGTGCTGGACATG
>JAIKVD010000385.1:0-20803 GCA_024679075.1 Phytophthora uliginosa
AGCGTGCTGGGCGAGTCGCTGGACAGCGCTGCGGTGTGGTCGAAGTACTGGTCCGTGGACGTGCAAGTTCATGGGCGCGACATTGGCGCTTCTGTGAGCGGCTTGACGCTCGACGGCGAGTCGTCGGAGGTGCAGGAGCGTGCTGGCGGCAGCGTGGTGGGCGTGTCGACCGTGTCAGCGGCGACGCTGGCTTGGAACGCGTCGGATGATGGGTCTGCTGCAGCAGGCGTGCTGCAGGTGGTTCCGGTGGCGTCGTTTGCGGGTGTCTTCCATGGGTCTCTGGTGCTGGTGTTCCGCGACAAGCGCAACGCGGCGCAAAAAGTGGAGGTGGCGCGTCCGCTGTCCATCTCGTGGCGGCGTCGCGACCTGGATCTGTCCGTGGAGCTGCGCACGATGGTGTTCGCGAACGAGAGTGTGTCGATGCCGCCGAGGCAGGCGGTGTCGGTGGCTTTGGGTCGTGCGTCGGCGCTACTGAGTGGCGCGGTGCTGGAGGTGAAGAGCGTGAGCATGTCGGTTCCGCGCTGGAGCGACTTCGTGCTGCTCAAGCGCGAGTTCAGCAGCAGCAGCAGCAGCAGCAGCAGCAACAGCAACAGCAGCAGCAACAGCAACAGCAACAGCAACAGCAACAGTGGCGGCAGCGGTTCGTGGCAAGTGGCTGGCGAGTTGCAGTCGAGCAACGTGAGCTGGCTGAAGACAGCCGAGGTGGTGTTGGTGCCGCGCACCGCCAAGTCGCAGACCGTGACGGTGTCCACGAACGTGACACTAGTGGACTCGGTGTCGTCGCGGGCTGTGGTGGTGGAGGTGTGGCACATCGTTCGGAGCATCCCGGACCCTCGATCTCTGGTGTCGTCCGCGGCGATGTTGCAGCCGGTGGTGGTGGAGAGCAGAGAGGACGAGCCGGCGCTGCTGTCGCTGGGCAAGTTGAGCGTGCTGGGCGAGTCGCTGGACAGCGCTGCGGTGTGGTCGGAGTACTGGTCCGTGGATGTAATTTTGCGTGGAGTAGCTCTGTCGAAGTCGATCAAGCATGCCGTTCTGGGGGGTATGCCGTTTGAGGTGGGTGTTCTCGGCGGCGGCCATATTGTGGAAATGAAATCCCGCCCTATGTCTCCTGGTGAATTAGTTGTGACGAAAGGGGAAAACGATAGCTTGGACTGGTTGGAGGTGCACCCGAAACATTCGTTCAGAGGAATTTTCAACGGATCCGTCGTAATTGCTTTTCATTCCAAGGTTAGCTCGATGGAGGCAGTCGAGGTGGCGCGCCCTCTTCATGTTGCGTGGACTTCTGAGGTTATCGATGTTCCAACTAAGGGCACGGTCAACGTCACCCAGTTTCTCGGTCCTTTCAAGCTGGAGTCGGTTGTATTTGAGAATGAAACGGTGGTAGTTCTCCCGAGAAATTATGTTATGGCAGCTTTTGAACGTGGAATGGAATCACTTGCTGGGGCCGACTTTCTGAATTTGAGCCTGGAGCTTCCAGAATGGTCAAATTGGGTACTTATGCATCGAACCAGAAGGCATCGCGTCTGGACCGTTGGTAGTATTGTGCAAGTACCAAACTTAGCCTGGGGAACATTTTCGGAGTTAGTGATAACTCCGCGTGGGAACGAATTGCAACCAGTGACTTTATCTGTGAACGTGTCACTGATGAACATTAAGTCTGGGGATCGCTTTGTTGTGCGTCTCGAGCATATTATCCGTGTCGTATTTGACCCGAGAGTGCTTCTTGCTGGAGAGCTTAACGACGCCTTGGTGTTTGAGGCTGAGTATCAGGCCCCGATTAGGTTACCTGCAGACCCGGCCAGAATGGTCGCGAGCATTGCAGAGCGTAGCAACGACAGTGCAACATGGATCATCGACAGTGAATTGCGGGGTGTCCATTTCAACGACATGCGGAATTTTACGGTTGATGGGCGAAATTTGACGACTCGATTACAACGATACCGCACTGTAGTGACTTTACCTATTGCTCGGAAGGACATCATTGAAGGCAATTTCGTGCTTGTTACCCCAGCGGATGGGTTCTCAGGCGTGACTGGCCTTTCATTTGCCTATACTTTTACGGAAACGTCGTCCATGATGAAAGTGGAGGTAGAAATCAAGGTGTTGTTGTATTGGCTGCCTGCCCCTGAGGAAGTCGACCCAGTTTCAATGGATATTGTTGGAGATGAAAGCCACAACACTACCATATCAGGGGAAGCATTGGACGAACTTATTTCAACCGTGTTCGTAGATTCAGCTTACCGAAGAGATTTTCTGCTCTATATCTCGTCGACGCCGCTCACGTTTGCTATTCAAGTCGACAAGTCAAATGGATATCAACTTGTACCAGAAAATCGTTACTACTCTGGGCACGCAAGCGTTCGATTACAAGCTGTTCTCCAAGACAAAAATGTCCCGGTTGGAGAAACATCAACAAGCTACCGCCAGTTTGGAGCGCTCCCTAATGTTACCCTGATAGTAACATTGGAAGTCTTCATAGCACCTGTAGCGACAATTCCTCTATTAACTGCCACTATTGCGCGAACCACCCCGCCGTACGGAACGGCAATCGTGGTGTCGATTAGTGCCATCACGCTACAGGACTTGGATGGCTCGGAGGAACTTTCCGTCGAGTTGACTGCGCAGGTCGGCTCGGATGCACTGGCAGTGTTTTTCAACAACCAGTTGCTGCAGCCAGGTGCCAGCGGCAGTGACGCGACTTCAGAGTCGGTTGCGTATGCTCTGCCAGTGCCAACGTCGACAATGGCAGGCATCGTTGGTGCAGAGGTCATGCTCGTGGCATTGGATGCTTCGCTCTCTGGCAAGTTCGGCATTTCCCTCACCGCGACGTCTCGCGAGCTTTACTACACGAACATGTCTGCGGCGAATGCGACTGTGGCCACTGCGGTGTACACGGCCGAGGTGGGGTGGGCACCTGAGCCCGCAGTGTACTATGTGGCGCCGCTGGACGTTTGGTTCGAGGGACAAGAAGGCACGGCTGTCGTGATTCCTCTGAGAAGTATTCGCGAAAGCTTACTGGCAGACGTCCCCTTGGCTGGCGATGACGAGTTGCAGTACGGTCCGTGGCGTCTCGCGTGGGATGCAGGTCGTGTCGATGCGGTGTTCGTAAACGACGCGAGCGTGGAGACGCCCCATTCCTTTGGGGGTGGGTCAGGCTTGCTCTCGCTCGGGCTTGCCGAAGATCAGTCGTTCGAGTTCGGGGTATCGGAGAACGTAAGCGTGGTGCCTGGCCAGGGCTACTACGGCGAAGTGGCCGTAGCGCTATCGGTGGAGGCGTATTCGTCGACGCGGAGCCAAGTGTATATTCTTGCGGCAAACCTTCGGATAGCGGTGGTTCCTGTGGCGAGTACTCGCTTCTTCTCTTCGGCGCCGAACGGGTCGGCCGTGATCCACCTGGGGTTCAACCGCGAACTGGATGTTGTCGTGAGTGAGGGAGAGACGTCGAGCACGGCGCCCCGTTCGAACGCTGAGATCGCGTTCTTTGTCGTTGATGCTGACAGCAACGCGAACGCTGCGGTGAGCGCGCAGTCACCATCGTTCTGGGTGTATAGTGGCGATTTGGTCGTTGGCGGCACTCCATGGTCACCAAACGGTATGTTCGCGTTGGACGAGGAAGCGCGGAGTAGAAGCCTGAACGGCACCTTTGCTGTTCTGCCTCCTCCAGACTACCTCGGTAGTTTGCCTGTGACGATGCAGTCGGTGGCGGTGATGAGCAACTTGATCCCGACCGAGCTCGTATCGAGTGATGCGGTCATTGATGCGAGTGGCGCGGCGCATGGGTGGCTAACAGTCCTCTCGACATCGATTGTGGAGAGCCTGCTGCCAACGCAGTGGAACCACGCCCAGGCGCCTACGTTTGGTGTGGTGAATGCAAGCTCTCGAGTGTACGAGGACGAGTTGGGAGTGGTGTGGATCTCGGAGCTCGAGGTGGCGGACCTGGACTCTACTGCTCCGGATATGATCCTGTCTCTGGAGCTGTTGCTACCAGAGATGAGTAACTTGTCCGTGTCTCTGAATGGGTCGTCGGTGCTGGCAAGTGGCAAGGAGACGCTGGACGGCACAGTGTACGCGGTGGTGCAACTGCCGGCCGACTCGAAGGCTGTGCGTATTGCCGCTGGGCCGACCCACTCGACGCACGCGGAAGGTTTCCTCCGTGCATCTGTGTACGCGTTCAGTAGCTCGAACGCGACGGCAATCGCTGTGAGTTTAGATTTCCTGACGGTGGCGGAGCAGCCGACATTGTCTGTTGCTATGGCGAACACGTCGATCAGCGAGGGCGGCGTGTTCTACGGCGACATCACGGTGCTGCCGACGAAGGCTGAGCTGTACTATCGGGTTCAAGCGTTTTACCCGCCCGCTTTTATTGCTGAAGTGGCAGGCGCTAGCTTGAGTCAAAGCTGGTCTACAGGTACAACAGGTATTTCCAGCCACCTGCTTTCGTCCTTCTCAACACACCTGGGGTCTGGCGTAGGCACACCTACGTCGACATTACTGTCACTGGTGCCAATTGCAAAGATTTCGGGGAATCTGAGTGTGGATGTGTTGGTGGTAACTTCTACTGTGGACATGGGCTCGGACTTCTTTGCATCCGAGTGCTATCTACGCGCTTCCAGCAGCAAAGATGCGTACAACTGCCTACCTTCTGCACAGTGGAAATCAATGACGGTGACATCCCAGTCGATTGCCCTAGTGATCTATCCGGTGGCGGAGGCTCCGAGGTTTGTGGTATCTCCAGCAGTCCTGTCGATCGCGGAGAACAGCGCCGCTCTCGTTACGGTGAGCAATTGGACACTCGGAGATACTGACGGGTCAGAAAGCATGTACCTTCGTCTTCGATGCGCAGGTACCTACTGGCAAAAGGTGTCCGTCGACAGCATTTCCAGTAATCGTTCGGTTGATACGACACTAACCACAGCTAACTTCGAGTTGCTTCCGCTTGGTGTCTACCGGAGCGACACGCACGCTGACCTAAGTGTGCAACTGAGTCCGCCATCGTACTTCTCTGGGTCCATCGAGTGCACTCTGGTTGCGCATGCCATTGACCGCAGTGGCGCCTTCGTCTCGGAAGACACGTACGAAGTACCGTTGAGCGCGACGGTGATCCCGGAAGCGACGGTGCCTCTCGTGTCGTTGGCGACGACAGCGTTTACCGCGGTGGAAGACGGCGTGGTCGTGTGCGACTCGGTGGCGGCGTCGCTGGTGGATGCTGACGGGTCCGAGGCGTTGTTCTTGGTTGTTGACTTCGGTGAGTACGATCCGTACGTGACGTCTGTGACGTGGCGATCGGGCGTGTCTGTGGCGTCGTTCTCGACGAAAGCGGACGGAGCGGTGCCATCGATGGTGTTTGGTGATGCATCGCAGCGCGTTGTGGCGGCCGGCGCGGGCCAGATGGAGATGCGCGGCAGTTGGACGGAGTGGTGCCATCAAAGGTGTTCGGTGATGCATCGCAGCGCGTTGTGGCGGCCGGCGCGGGCCAGATGGAGATGCGCGGCAGTGTGGAGATCGGTTTGGTGGCAGGGTACAGCGGTGAGCTCCACTTGAGCATCTGGAGCGCGTCAATTGAAACAGCGTATCTGGCTTCCGATGAGGTATCGGACGCTGCAGTTGCCAGCGCGTTGGCAGTTTCGGTCGATGTCGCTATCGCCCCAGTCGCTGACACTCCGTTGCTTGGTGCTACAACTGTGCAGCCAGTGGCCCCAGCGGGGTCAGCGGTGGTTGTGTCGATTAGCGCCATCACGCTACAGGACTTGGATGGCTCGGAGGAACTTTCCGTCGAGCTGTCTGCGCAGGTCGGCTCGGATGTACTGGCAGTGTTTTTCAACAACCAGTTGCTGCAGCCAGGTGCCAGCGGCAGTGACGCGACGGTGTACCTGGCGTCTGGAACCGTGCCTAATGGAGGCGTCGCTCGTGCTGGACCACTTCAAATTACGGTGTTTGTTACTCCAATTTGTCATGTTGCGGATGTTGTGTTGAAACCAGTTACGGCTACAACAAAACCTTTGGTGGCGGTCCCGATCCAAGTGATTGGCTCTACAATCGATACGGATGGGTCTGAGATCCTTACAACAGAAGTAACTGTGAATACCTCGGCAGTGCTCAGTTTGTACGGAACAAACGCATCGGAGAATTGGTTTGCGGGTGGTGACACGACCGTTCTACCTCGTGTGGACTCACAACCTGTTTTCCGCGTGGATCAGATATTTACTGTAGTGCCTCGAGCTGATTTTGTGGGATTCTTTGTGGTTAAGGTGACAGTCAAGACTACAGAATTGGAAACGGGAGAAATAAAAATTAAATCCGTCGTAGCAACAGTACTGGTGACACCGGTGGATCCGCTCGTGCGTGTCAGCCCAGTCTCCCATGGATACTGGAACGAATTTGTGCAGTTTCCGTTTCAGCGTCTGGACGTACAGCAGGAAGTTGTTAGCCGCGAACATCTTCTCCTTTACGTGGAGAATAGAACCCAGGTTGCTGACATTTATGCTGGCTTTAAACGGCTGGCACCGCTTACACTTGGTGCCGTGGATCTCTATGTAGTCCCGTACGCACTACGGGACGTAGTTAGCGTGCGGCCTCGTGAGTACTGGTACGGAAATATGAAACTATTTGCTCTCGTAACGACGGTGGCTTTCGATATTGCGTCGACTCCGAACCGCACCGCGTATCAAGGTACCAGCGACGGTATTGTGATCCTGGACATCCCTGTGATGATTCATCCACGACCAGTTGTACCATCTTCTTCTCTCGCTGCGTCTACGCGCGGGGGCTTTGTCGTGGCAGGGAAACCGATTTCGCTTACGTTTGACGGTGTTTTCCCCTACGAATCGTGGGGGCGATCAATAACTGGGGGTATGACCAGTCAATTGGCAATTGCCCCACAAAGTGTTGTGGACTCACTGTCGACGAATCTCTCAATGGCGGTGACGAAAGCTGCTCTGCGAGGGATTGGAGCGTATGGACTGTATTCGACGGGTAACATTTCAGGGGATACCCACCTTCGCTTCCTTATCAGTGAAAAGAATTCATACTCTGGACCAATGTTGGCTACAGTGACTTCTAAAACCACGGACGTGCTCCGACAGACTATGCTGATAAATGTCTCGAACGTCAAGTTGCAGTTGGTTGGAGAGGCCTACCGAGGAGCGCTGGGCTTTGGTAAATCTATCAGAGTCTTCCAAGTCGGTGACAACCAAAATATCACCTTCCACCTGTCAGATTTTGGGCTGATGAGCGAACTGACTGATCTCGTCAGTGTTCAGGCGTTCATCGCTGAAAATGCTGTTGATGGGTTGCTTGTTGGATCGACGCTGCTGACTGGTGAAGCAGACGTGCTGTGGGGCTCAACTATGAAGTTTGGCGATCTGCGGTTCGAATTGCATGGGAGTAAGAGCCCCGCGTGCCTACCCGCTGTCGAACCATCATGTTTACTCAGCCGTGTCATCACGGTGATGCCGCGCAAGTATGCAGCACAAACGTTTAATGTCACGATGAAAATTGTGTCTAGAGTCTCGATCAACGATACAGCGTTTGGCTCACTCTCGACGGTCACTACATTTGCGAGATGCCGAGTAGTTGTGATGCCTGTTCCAAACACTCCTGTGTTAGTATTGAACAGTACGGCGCTGACAACGCTAGAAGATATAGCTGGTGCATTTACGATTGTTGAGGCGTCTACGCCCGATCGGGACGGATCAGAGGTCATTGAAGTGGATATGAGTTTTGATCCGCTTTATCTCGATGGAATTCAAGTCGATGGAATTCCAGTAACCACTCCTGCGGTTGCTGGTACTGTAGTGCTCTTACCGAGAAGCTCAACTATATCGATCACAACGAATCGGATCGTGTCGCTATTCCCTCGTCGAAACTTCGCCGGAAGTTTTACAATTCAAATCGGTATCACAAGTATTGAGGTATCGACAGGTGAAGTTACACGCGCTTCGACGAGTCTATCTGTCAGCGTCATTGCTGTTGCAGATACGCCAGTGATTTACATGGGTACAACTGAAATTCGTGTCAACCAAAACGTCCCCGGAGAATTGACTGTTGCCTCGATCGCATTGACAGATGTCGACAATTCGGAAACACTCCGTCTTGTGATTTCCGATCCGAGTGGATCGGCGCTTAAGGCAGCAGAGGTGTCTGGTGGTACGCAGTTGGTAAAAGACGATGCTGGTAGTAAATTCACTCTGTCCTCACTGCCCGTTACATCAAGCAACTTACTCATTCGACTCACTCCGGTTGCGACATGGTTTGGTTCAACTCAGCTTCAGCTTAGCGCGGTATCTCGAGAATCAAGCAATGGCAATGAGGCCACCACTTCAATCAGCGTGGCTTTCACAGTTCTACCAGTAGCTGATGTACCCACGCTCATCGTGGAAAACACTCGTGGACAACTAGCCCAGGCGACCCGAATCGGTCTCGTGTCTGTAAGCATTCCAAACCAAGCCAAGTTGGATGCAACATCGCTGACAGTATATTTGGTTCCGCGATCGACCGATTTGATCGAGGTCGAGTGGCAATCGCAAGTGCTCTCGTTGGAGACTATGGCAGATGTTTCCTCGTCAGGCTTGTATCGACTGCCATCGACCACGACACTTCAGCAGCCTACGGTTACTGTAAGCACTGCGAAATGGGTGAGTTCAGTTGCTTTCGATGTTGTGGTCCTGGCAGCTATCAGTGTCTCTGGTACTTCACAGCGAACATCCCAAGCTACAACCGTGACATTCGCCGCAGTTCAGCTATCCTCTACCAGCTTCAACCTCACAGAAGGTGTCACAGGGTCTCTTTCACTCACACTGCTCAGCGCGCCACTGAGTGCTGTAACCGTGACGTTCACTAGTAGCCTCGCCACCAGGGCGATTACAGTGCCTACATCTGCTACGTTTACAAGCACCGACTGGAATGTTGCCAAGACAATCCAAATATCAGCGGTGAATAACTTCCTCGATGATGCGAATGCCGTTGCTACAATCTCCGGGGTCACAAGCTCAAGCGATGCTGTTTATTTGGGTTATCCGATATCCACTGTTACGGTGCAAGTGTTCAATGATGATTACTCGGGGTTTGCTGTCTACCAGGGCAGTACGAAAACAACTGCCCCCGCTTTAGTTGTTGCGGAGGGCCGCGTGTTTTCTGACACGTACAACATCGTGCTTCTAGCACTACCGACAGCTGATGTATCTGTAACACTGACTACTTCGCTCCCGATTTTAGTTGTGGCACCGACAAGCGTGACATTCACCGCATCAGATTGGAACGTTCCCAAGGCGATTGCGGTGGCAGCAGATGATAATTTCGTGGTGGATGGAGATCGAACGGCTACCATATCTTCTGTTGTGACATCTTCCGACTCACTTTATAGCACTAAAACTATCGCCAATCTGAACGTCAAGATCGTTGAGACGAAAGATACGACACCACCCCCAAAGATCCTCGATGCCAAGTTCTTGGACACGGCTGTTGGTCTTACAATCACGTTTGATAGAGCCGTGGATCGTACTGCTCTTGTGGCCGACAACTTTGCTTGCAGTGTGCTGTTTGATCTACCTACAGCGACAGACTCGACCAATTACTGTGGAGCAGCTCCACCTTGCACATGGCAAACGGGTTCCCTATCGATACGATTCGTGTTTGGTCAAGGTGCCAAGATTGTACCCGACAGTACGCTAGCATTACGAGCGAATTTGCTGAAATCTACCGCGACAGCTGAGCTGGCTGCACCTGCAGTAAACCTTATTGTTAGTGCACCGGATAAGGCGCCCCGGCCCCAAGTTTTGGTCAGCGGGGCGACGTCACTTGGAATGTGTGACGATCTCTTCCTCGATGGATCAAGCTCGTCGGGCTCAGGCGGTCGCTCAATGACGTACACGTGGATGCTCGTGAACACGTCGAGCGTTACCACCGGTTCAGTTGACTCAGTGAAAGCGCTGCTAGCTTCAGCAGCGACCACGAACAACGCCACGATTAAAATTGCTGCGGCTGTGCTTGAAGCGGACGGCATCTATTCCTTCGTTCTTTTGGCAAGCAACTTCTTCGGCAAGATGGGCAACTCGAACGAGATCGTGATCAAGAAGTCAGGTATGGCGCTTCCGTCAGTGTCAATTAAGGGTGGTGGCCTGCAGGGAGCGTACCGAGCGAGAGAGCTCGTTATAACTGCTTCGGCAAGCTACCCCTCTTGCTCCGGAACCGTTTCGACGGATTCAACAGGCAGTACAGCAGTATCAACAGGCGTCGACATGACGTTCATGTGGCTGCAAGTGGCGGGAGATCTCACGTCAGCGCAATTCAAGTCGACAAGCCCGAACCCACGTATCCTCAAACTCCCCGCCGCGACGTTGACTGTGGGGGTAAACTATGTGTTCCGACTTTTTGTAGCTATGGCTAGCAACGACAAAGTGAACAATACTGCTGATGTGCAGATTGCTGTGGCGCGCACAGACCTGACGCCTCTAATCTCAGCTGGTAATCGATCGGTTGGCGTTGAACAGGACTTGGTGCTTGATGCTTCGCCGTCCGCTGATCCTGACGACCCGCAAAATACCGTGCCAATGCAGTACGCTTGGGCTTGCACGACTTTCAACGTGGCCACACAGGCATACGATACAGCCTGCTTGACTGCCGTTGGAGATGCGCTGGTGTTAGACACACAAGCGAAGGTAACCGTGGCGGCCAACACCGTAAACCCAAATGCGGTGTACAAATTTGCTGCCACAGTGTCAAAGGACTCTCGGTCGAGCACCGCCAGCGTCTTTATTACAATAACACCAGGTTCACCACCGCAGGTGTCTATCGACCCGTTAACTACCGCGAAGGTGAACATAAACGACCGTGTGGTTCTCAAGGGGAAAGCTGCGTCCAAACTTCCAATCACGAAGACCGAGTGGTCTATTGCCGGGGCATCGACTGCTGCAATGAGTGCGATCTTTGCGATCCCGCCTGTTAATCGTACTACGATGCTGCTCAACGGGGGGAAGCTCACACCAGGCGTCTCGTACAAATTCCAGCTCAATGCGACCGATTCGTCCGGGCAGATGGGCTCGGCAACCATCGCAATTGTGGCCAACTCACCACCGAGCAGTGGATCTTTGAGCGTAACGCCCTCTCTCGGCTACGCGCTTGAAGACAAGTTCTCCCTGTTAGCCAGTGACTGGGTAGACGAAGACTTGCCCCTCAAGTACACGTTCAAGTACATGAAAGGCTCGACGTACTCAGGAGAAAGTGAAGTTGCTTTGGGTGCTTCTACACCCGACGCTCTCTTCGTGTCCCAGCTAGGATTGGGTGGTGGCGATAACAGCACCATCACGCTTGTAGTCTACATCCAAGACGCACTGGGGGCGGCAACTCGCGTCACGAAGGAGATACAAGTCAAGCAAATGGTGGTAGCTGCCGCTGACCAGGCTGCGTATCTAGCAAACAAGACTAATGCAGTGCTAGCAGAGGCACTAAGTGGAGATCCCGGAACGGTGCTGAACACTATCAACGCGCTTGCGGATATGGTGAACGGCAACGAAGAAACAACGACGGGAACCTCGACCGGCGGCACCGTCTCGACGCCCGCACCGTCAGCTCTGAAGAGCTGTCCGACTTCCAACTCGGTCGAATGTGCAGGAAAGGGTAATTGTCTGCGCGAACCGGTGGGTTGTCTGTCGTCGAGCTTGGACTGTATTGTGACGTGTGTGTGCAACAGCGGGTACTATGGAGACAATTGCGGGTTGGACGAAGCAGCAATGACAGCTAAGAGTGCGGCGCTTGGGAGTCTCCTTGGAGCCATGTCCAAGGCGTCAGCATCGGTAGATGTGTCGGACGTGAGTGCTCTGGAGCAGCAAGCTGCCAGCGTGGTGACCCTCACAAAAAGTGCAACTATTCTTGATACGAACTCGCAGAAGTTGGTTCTGAATGTCATGGACAACATTCTCGCGGCACCAGTGCTTACACCGGCTGCTACTGCAGCCGTGGGGAATACCATCTCGAACCTCCTTGAGGTCGATAACTCCGGTAGCAGCAAGAGCAAAACCACTCCTACATCTACGACAGCTGCTCCGACGGCGACAACGAAGACTCCAACGTCAACGATCGCTACTCCTACAGCAACAACAACAAACCCTACAGCCACCACGAAAACGCCTGCCGCAACGTCTAAGAGTCGTCGATTGGGTGCTGCAGAAGGTAGTGTGGATCTTGTCTCCGATTCCAGCTCTTCCACGGTAAGCAGCGCGACACTCGGAAATGACAATAGTGGGTCAGCCACTGACGGAAGTGCGGGGAGCCCATCGAGTTCAGGTGCAAGTACCAACGCTTCAGACGAATTCGCAGCCGAGAAAGTTCACGCAGCCCAGGTTGCAAGTACGATCGGAAAGCTACAGACGGCAATGCTTTCGTCTGCGATCGCTGGAGAAGAAGCTGTGACACTAGTGACGAAAAACCTACGAATTGTTGGTAAGCGTGACACGGCCTCTCACTTTGAAGGACATGATGTGCAGCTACCTCTGACAGAGGCTCAGATTGCTGCCAATTACACGCCCGCTTCGACGACAATTCCGACCGGCTTTGCTGCTTATCTGACAGGTCGTACTAACAGTACTGATAGTGCTTCCGGCACAGATGAAGGCGATCCTGTCATCGATGTACAGTCGAACGTATTCGCGAAAAACCCGTACGCGTTCGACAACACTTCGATCAACTCCCGTGTCATGACTGTGAAGGTGAGTCGGGATGGAAAGCAAGTTGGTGTAAGCGGTTTGGACACACCCTTCCGCTTATTGATGCGGAACCTGGTCGCAATCACGTTGTCATCAAATGACAGCAGCAGTGGAAGCACAGATTCATCGACCACGACCAGCGCAAGTGGCAGCAACAGCAGCTCGAGTGGAGGCGCGCAGCGTTACACCTTTTACTGCCTCGAAGGAACTATCGATATTAAGTACTTCAATTGTACTGATATCGAGGAGCCGATGACGGTGCAGTGCAACGGCTCAGCCTACACGGGTGAGACCACGTGCCCTGTGCGCCAGCCAGTGTGTCGCTATTGGGACTTGGAAACTGGAAAGTGGTCGTCTGAAGGCTGCCAAGCTGCTGGAACTACAGATGACGGTCTGTACACAATCTGTGAGTGCACACATCTGACAGATTTCTCTACTGAAGTGAGTCAGTCGGTTAGTCTTGTGACCGACCACTTCATTAATGTGGTAACACACGAGGTGACTGCCGAGGACGTACAGCAGAACTTGCTCCTCATCCTGATCATGGTGGGCTTTTTCCTGTTCTATGTTGTCGCAGTCTTTTACGTGAATCGCTGGGACTATCGCGATCGTCGCAAAGCAATGCGCTCTTCGCGGAAAATGAAGCGAGGCTCAGCACCACCAGAGAAAGTGAAGTTACGCTCCCTCTTCCAGGAACCAGAGTACTTACAAGCCAAGAACTGGCGCTCCAAGACGCGTGCCGTGATCATTGGCTTTGAACGCAGTTTGAAGCAGCACCACAAGCTCCTGTCGATCATTTTCAAGTATCATGAAAGCTTTTCACGCGGCCAGCGGCTGACGATTGTGTTTACGCTTGTCGCAAGTCAAATGTTCACGAACGCGTTGCTCTATCAGCTGAAAAAGGGCCCCAAGACTCTGGGCTCAGCTATCGTGTCTGCGGTAGTCACGACTGTGTGCATGCTTCCTGTGGGCTTTGTGTTCATGATGATGTTCAAGAAGGCTGGACGCATGCACAAATATCTCATTCGCTATCAAGTTGAAGACGACGTTGGTAACATAGTGGAAGTGGAGACGGACGCGTATGGTCGAGCAAAGGAATACTCGCCAGCGGAGAAAATGTCTATGGATCTCGCAGCACTTGCGCGCGGCGTAAAAATGAGCGCTCTTCGACTTGTTCACGACAAGTTAAAGCAGCCTGGAGGGCTACGCGAAGATGAATCACGAAGGGACGGACTGGAAACTCGTAGTGGACAAGTGTGTCGTGGTATCTTCTTGGCACTATACAATCGTGATGCAGACGTGAAGCCACCTGAACACCTTGAAGGCGATGGAAACAATGATCCACTCGCTGGCATGCTTGTGCAAATCAAGTCGCATCTGCGGGAGCAACAAACGCATGTATCTGTTGAAGACAGCCACAGACGCACGCGCTTGTTAAGCGCTCTGCCGTTCAGTAGTGCCAAACGCAGTTCTTCTACAGCTACTGTAGACGCAGGAGTTATGGTATCATCTGTGGCGACCGCCAATGCGATCTCGATGCCTCCTGCTGCTCCTGTTATGATGCCACCTATTAATCCTATGCGCATCGATGAAAACGAAGAAGAAGAAGACGCGATGGATCTAGCCGCACGCAGAGCACTTGCATTGAGTCAGCTGTGCATGATGCTGAAACGAAACGGGGGCGAAGCTCTCATTAACAGTATGCTCAAGTTTGACCCTTTGCTCGTCTCAGCTGCGTCAGCAGAAGCGATTGCAGAGATTTGTGAGCGGCTTGACGTTCTCGAAGAGGAAGAAGAACATGATGAGGAGGAAGAGAATGAAGATGCTCAAGAGAACGAAGGCAAGCAGTCGCGACCGCAAACAAGAGGTGAAGACGAGGAAACGCAGGCTGTCCTCGCTTTGCAGGCGTGGCTCGTCAAGTGCAACGAGTGCTGCAAAGCTCAGCAGTCCAATGTTCGCGTCGTTGTTGCTAAGGCCCAAGCTGAGCTAGAACGCACCGAAATCCAGCTGAAGAAGCTGCGGACGGCTATTGGGAACCAGTTCGACAGACGCATCACAGAAGTTATAGCGCTCGAGCTTAATGGTCCAAAGGTGAACGAGCTCATTGTGAAGACGAGGCAAAGTGTGCGACGCGTCTCTCGACGTCCAACTAATGCTTTGAAGGCTGAGGCTACTATGAGAGAAGACAAGCGACTTATCACTGTGACCGTCAAGAAGGAGACGCAAGCTGTTCTGAGAGCTAACAAAGAGCAAGTCATGGAAAAGCGTAAGGCGATCAAGAAAGCGAAGCACGCGGCTACAATGGAACAACGGCAGTTAAAACGTGAAGCCAAGCGTGAGCAGCGGAAGCTCGTTGAAGGACTACGCGGAATTTCAAGACTGAAGAAGCGATTGCAACTTTACCTGGAGGCACGAGAGGAGCGCAGAGTGGCAGCCTTACCGCTGCATGAGCGTCAAGCGTACCTCGCTGAGAAGGAGCAGCTCAAGAAGATCCGTCGGACATCGCGACTGCTGTACAACGCCTTCCTGCGGAGACAACCAGCACAGCAGTCAAAGCCGCTCTTCCCAGAGTGGGTGGTGTACCTGTCCTACACGATCAGTGCTGCCTGGAGTGCCTGGTGCGTCTACTTCGTGCTCATGTTTGCATTCACGATCGGCCATGTGGAGGCGCAGCTTTGGGTGACCTCGCTGCTCGCAGGTATCGCTCTCACGTACGTGATCTCAGACCCGTTGAAGCTGTTTTTCCGGATGGGCCTGATGCCCATCGTAGCGGCGGGAATCCTGGCGAATTCAGGCATCTTTAGTGCCTTAGGCTCGGAACCTATTGCGCTGGGTGCTGCAGCAATTGCAGCGGGTGCTGGTAGCATGGCTGGATATATCGCCAAGCATCGCGCTGAAAGGCGGGAGCGACGGCACCAGCGCAAGCTCTCAAAGGCGAACTCGAAGCGCTTGGTGCCAGTGGCAAATACAGCGGACGAGAGTGGTGTGGTCGATACTGAAGTTGCTGAAGTCCAAGCCGAAGAGCACGACGTGGTTGAAGTGGTGGAGCTGGTCGGACGCGTTGATCCAGATGACAGCGGCGATGACATCGATAGCGAGGAGGAGGAGCAACAGCGACGGAAGAATTCGTTCACAGACCTCACACGGCTAGGAGTGCGAGCCAGTATTGTAGGCGAGGCTGCCAGCAGGGTGAGGGATGAAGTCCCAAAGCTCGCAGTCAAGAAAGGTCCCCCCGTGCAATTGCTACGTCCGGAACCAGCCCCTGTCGTGGAGATCCCGCCGGTGCTCGTAGTCCCAGTGACTCCCATGCGCGAGTGCATCTGCGGCAAAAACATGTTCGAGACTCAGTGGACCGAGCACCAGACGTCGCGTTGCTCGCTACGGATTGTACCATGTCGGGCAGGCTGTGGCTTATCCATGCAGGCACGAGGACGCGATGCTCACGAGCGCAGCCATTGTCGCCTCATCATGTGCGTTTGTGGCAAGATGGTGCTGACTCCGTCGTTGGAGCTGCATCGGATGCATGAGTGCGTCGCTGGGGTTGCTGAAGATCAAGGGGACCGACCTATCTCGCCCAGAGCAATTCCGGCAGATCGTGATCCAGTTGTGACGTGTCGACTATCGGGTTGTGGCGCTAGCATGCGGGCGTCTCGACGGGAAGCGCATGAGCGGCATGACTGCGCGTTCAGACTCGTACCATGTTTGCGCTGCGGCGTCGAGAAGCCTGCTGCAGAGCTGGATGCTCATGTGGTGAGCGAGTGCACGCAGCGGAGACAATCTCAACTTGTGTTGTGTGCCTGTGGCAAAATGGTGATGAGAGAATCGATGGAAGCGCACCAACTCAACGAGTGCAGTCGGCGAAGACGTAGCTCCGAGACGACTACGCCCAGACCAGAGGCTCCTGTTGCTGGTCCGCCGACTCTCGTCCCTTACCGAGTGCCTGGGTGTGCCGATCGGATGACGGAGGCTCAGCGAGAAAACCATGAGCGCAACGAATGCAACTTCCGCCTTGTCACGTGTCCTCGCTGCTCGACGGCGAGGGCTGCGGTGGATATGGACGAGCACCTTGCAAGTGACTGCGCGCAGCGAAGACAGTCTCAGCTGAGTCTGTGCGCGTGCGGTAAGCTCGTGATGAAGGGAGCAGCGCACAGCTGTGCAGCTTCAGCAGCTCCAACCCAACAAGCCCAGCCGCTGTTGGTGGCGTGTCGGCTGCCCGGCTGCAGCGCTCGCATGAGAGCAGCACTTCGTGAGGCCCACGAGCGACATGAGTGTGCCTTCCGGATGACGAAGTGCCCGCAGTGTGGCGTTGAAAGACACGCCGCAGATATGGAGGCGCATCAAGCCAACGAGTGCGCGCTACAGCGAGGACAGCAATCGGTGCAGCGGTCGATGAGTGCGTTCGCACCACCGAGTGTTGTGGTGCCAAAGCTCAACAAGAAGTCCATTCGGGGTCCGCCAAGTCCAGGCAAGAAGAAAGCTCCGGCGCCGCCTACCACCTCCATGGCCATTGACATTGCAGATGAAGGCAGGCCTCGAGGTTCTCTACCCAGGGGTAGTCCGACGAGAGGGAGTCCTCCACGAGCGTCTCCGCCCAGAGGTGGTCCAACGGTTAGTGCTGTGCCGGGTAGTGTGCAGGTCGGTGACGAGGCGTTGAAGCTGGCTGAGATGCGCAAGAAGGTGCTCGCCCGTCGAGGTCGAGCATCCGAGTCGGCGGCAGTCACCCCAACGGCGGGGCCTCCGACCAACCGATCGCAGGTGAAGCCTCAACTGTCTCCGCCACGTGGACGACCGATCGGGCCGTTGTTTTCGCCGCAGGTGCCG
Organism: Phytophthora uliginosa; assembly: GCA_024679075.1. Lineage (NCBI taxonomy): Eukaryota > Oomycota > Peronosporomycetes > Peronosporales > Peronosporaceae > Phytophthora > Phytophthora uliginosa. The sequence continues at coordinate 17,520 of JAIKVD010000385.1, forward strand.
CTGACGTCGGAAGAAGTGACGGACAGCTTGGCGATATCGCCTATCCGGCGCAAGATGATGTCCGAGCGTGGCGGCCCGCCAGCTCCGACAGCGACGGTGGTGCCGTCGCCTCGTGAGGACGAAGTGGCAGCCGCGGTAGCTGCAACTCCATCATCAGAGGCTTCACGCCCTACAACACCGAGCTCCTTTGTGTCAGCTCCAGTTACGCGTTTCACGCTTGAGGACGAACTCACTGCTGCGGAAAAAGAGACAAAACCTCCTCCGCCTCGAGGCAGCAAAGGGCCACCAAAGCCCCGGCCCAGCTAGATGAGAGGCGTATAGTATTCATTACTTGCATATTAATTCATGTCAATGCATGTAAATTCATGAACCTGTTGCTGAGGTTTCTCAAGCCGACGAGATACTACTCAGGTTCGAATCAGATCTATAATTCTTTACAAAGCAAGTGTACATGTAGGTCTTGCAAGTCTTCGTGTAGGTCTTGCAAGTCCTCATGTAGGCCTTGGAAGTCTTCTCATCGCACAAAGCGAGGCCTTCCTACTCATTACATCTTTCTCTCGAGGCAATTGACTTGTCGAGTAACATACGCCTTTGAAGCACCAGCGTTTGGCGTTGTAATTGTTGACTTAAGTGAGGTCTGAGGTGAAGATGATGATAGCTGCTATCAGCGTAGCATCACAGAGGTGCATGCATTTGAAGTGAAGCTGCAAGCAGGCAACGCCAAGATTGAAGGTGCTGCGAGAAAATTCCACAAATTGAGGGTTAACGCGTAGGATAGCGATCAATGTGTCTCGAGATAATCGCGTCATAAAAAATTTCAAAGGGTAACTTACTCGTAGAAAGCATAAAACACTCTAATTCGATTGCTTTACACGCGAGATTTTCGACAATATACAACTCGTTAAAATCGAGAAAATATTGCAGCCACAGCGCCTCGAAATGAAATTGGAGATATTTTTTTCAGATTAACGCAACTTCTCGAAAACTCAACATTGCTTCGCAACCAGTATGCCTAAACGGTTGATTAGTAAGTTTGTTTGCCGTTGTCTCAAATTTAGCATTCAGTTATGGTCGCCGTACTCAGATTGACAGAATCAGATTTGTCCCAAACGATAGGTACAGCGTACCAAATAGTCGGTACAATGCAGGCTGTGCATGGCTGGCTGGCCACAATAGACTTACGACCAACATGGAGGTGCTCAAGACGACGGCGATCAGCGAGAAGAAGGCGGCCAAGCTGCTGAAGAAGTTCGTGGACAGCAAGGAGGAGGAGGAGAACGCGGACCTCGTGGTGCGTGCAGTGGTCTACTCTTTTACTGCGATGCGGTAGTCGCCAAGAGGTTCCCAGTCAAGTGGTCGGCTGACGATGTGGCTCTTAACTGTGATCTGTTCTGCCGTAGATTAACGAAGAGGTCAAGGTCCAATTGGCGCAGGTGCTGGCGCACTTGGAAGGCAAGAAGCCGCAGATCCAGCTGCAGCAGGACGAGTACCAGTTCGGCCAGTACTAGGCCTCGATATGTAAATACAACCCCGCGCGTTGGCGATAGAGAGAAACAGAGGTCCTGTGAGAGTGTTGCTACGAGAGGGAAGCAGCGAGCGGCGGAGGTGAGCTGCTGGCCGGCCTACCTGTGCCAGCGTGCGGGCTGTGTGGTTGTTGAGCCGTCGGGTTACGTTTCGGGCTAGGCGACTAGGCAAAGTGCCCGTCGGCGCTGATCGGCATCCGCGTCTGGCGAGGGAGCAGAGGCACTCGCTCTAAGTACTGTATGGAGAGCATCCTGATCTCGCCGAGGAGACGTGGTGCCGAGCTTGAAGTGCCCGTCAGCAGGTATCCCAGGGGATCAAGAGCGCTCCCACGGGCCATTTCGGCGCTGCAACGAGGACCGGATAGATGCCGATCGACGGCATGCGATGCCTCCTCTGCAGGCAGGAGTCTGCGCCGTTACGTCGGAGACCGCGGCTGAAGTTGGGGCTGAAGTTGCTGCTGAACTCTCTCATGTCTTATCCCGGATCGACGCTGCGCTCAACATGCAAGTCAGGGCTCAGACCGAGCCTTTGTTGTTTGTCGCAGGAGTTGAATCGTGTTGACCATGCCAGTCTGTTAGCAGGCTGCTTCGAACGCGAGCACGTTGCTGTCCCTTTCCGCACTCCGTGTCTTCGGGCTCCGAGTGCGTGGTAACAACGCAGAACTCGAGCTGCCGAAACGACCTGCATGGAGCGCTGGCTGCACGAATTTTTGGTCCGCAGAGATATGCATAAGTGGCCAAGCAGCCATGGCGCCTTCGTCAGCGTGGCGCGTAATGTAACGGCGCCTCTGCAATGCAGCACGACGCTGCCATCACCACGGCCCAAAACCCCATCGGAGCCGATCGGAGCCGCGCTTACAGACGTCGGAGCGGAACGCAAACAGCGCATGAGCCACAAGCGCGTTCGTACACGGGTCCGTCTTGCCCAGTCCTTGCGCGGAGGACGCGTTCCGGTCATGAGCGCGGGCATTACTCGGCGCGAGGTACAGCGCTGCAAGCAAACACGGAGAGACCGTGGAACGGTGTCGTCCAGCTGGCGGCCTCCTAGCCGCTGAGCTGACGTTACCGGTATGCGATTTTTTTTATCTAGCAAGTGCTCAACCGCAACCGCGCGATGGTGAGGCAGAGGAAGCCTCTCTCCATCAAGCCTTTCCGCCACGTCCACGAACTCGGCCCAGGAGGCTAACAGCAGCCGGGGGGTGTCAGGTCAGGGCTCAGGCCCGTGCAGATACAACTTGACCAAGGGCAATCAGAAGGCGTTACATTGAACTATCATGCACCCTTTCTATGTTCTCTCTCCGCCAGCTGCAACAGCAACAGCACGACCTTGCCATCCAGTTCCTGGTCACCGTGTTCTCACTCACTCGCAGATTTCCTCGGCATCAGAGCAGAGCACTCGCTCGATCGCGACGTGCACAGCACTAGACCGCAGCCCGTCTAGTACTATACCGGTATCTCCCTCCCTCTCCATCCAGAGCAGACAGACATGCTGGACTCGCGTGGCAGCAACGAGCTGGACCTGGCCTACATGCCGTACCACGAAGGGCTCATGAACCACAACGCGCCGCCCATACGCGGCAGTCTGTCCGTGCGGGTGCCGGCGCCGCAGCACTCGCAGTCGTTGCCCACGACCTCGTACTTCGGCGACAGCGACGATGACGACGACGTGTCGGACGACCCGGCCTGGATGAACGCCCCGCGCGGCAGTCTGCAGCCAGCGCTGCCCGCGAATATCATGAAGAAGGCGTCCAGCGTCTCGGT
>JAIKVD010000386.1:0-20784 GCA_024679075.1 Phytophthora uliginosa
GCATAGACCGCATCGTCTGCGTACGCCGCAACGATCTCGTCGCGCAGATCCACCTCGGGGGACACGTTCGTCAGGTTGATCCCTGACGCTGCGCACACAGCGCAGTGGTCGTCATCTTCATCTTCGTCGTCAATCATCTGACGACCCAGTACGGCGTGAGGATCGTAGTCTGGTCGCCGAGACAGGACATCGGCGAGGATGTTGTTCTTCTCGAGCTTGTAATGCACGACGAAGTTATATTCGGCGAAGAACGACAACCAGCGCGCCATGCGCTGGGACAGATGTGGCGACTTCATCGCTGTCCGCAGCGATGTATGATCCGTGTACACGGCGAACGTCTGCCCACCCAGCAAATACACTCTGAACTTTATCAGAGCGTACCGCATCGGAAGGAGCTCCTTGTCGTGGACGGGGTAATTGCGCTCTGCCGGCTTCATCTGTCGTGATTGGTAACTCACGACCCGCTAATGGCCTTCATCGTCGAACTGCATGAGCGCGCACCCGATAGCGAAGTCGCTAGCGTCACACACGACATGGAAGGGCTTCGAGTCGTCTGGAAGCATCAGAATTGGCGCTGACGCCAAGCTCTTCTTCACTGAGTCGAACGCGGCTCCACGTGGCGTCTTTCTTTAGTAGAGACGACAGAGGCTGGATCAGGCCAGCATAGTCCTTCGTGTACTTGTGCAGGTAGTTCGCAAGACCCAGCCACTGACGGAGTTCAGTGGGACTGGTAGGCGTAGGTCATGAACAGATAGATGTCATCTTCTCTGGGTCAGCGCGTACTCCATTCTTGCTCATGTAACAACCCAGCACCGGAATCTCCGGCGCGCAGAAGACATATTTCTTGAGGTTGGCGTACAACTTCTTCTCTCTCAGCACTTGAAAGACCTGCCTCAAGTGCCGCACATGAACTTCGACCGCGCTGAGATCTCCTTCAGCGCGACTGTGGACAAAGATATCGTCGAAGTAGTCGGTGCGAAGTCACGGAGCGGGCGAAGCACATGGGACACCATGCGATTGAACGTGGCGGGCGCATTCTTCAGGCCTTGGGGCATGACAAGCCACTTCCAGAGCATGCCGCTGGAAGTGCTCACGGCCGTGAGCGGAATGTCGCTCTCTCTCATCAGTATCTGGTAGAAGCCGTCGGTCAGGTCGATGGTGCTGTAGATGACGCTGCCTGACATGGAATCCAGCACCATGTCCTTGCGGGGGATCGGGGTCTGAGCTGGGATGGTGGCGTCGTTCATCTTGTTGACAGCATGGACTATGCGCCATCCGCCGGTGGCCTTCTTCACACAGAAGGTCGGACTCGAGTGCGGCGAGATACTCTCGCGGACGTGACAGGCTTGCCGGCGACCTTCGAAGAAGTCATCGATGGTCTTGATCTGATCACACGGCAGTGGCCACTGCCGTGTCACACAGTACTTCGATCCAGGCACGAGGTCAATCTCGTGGCGCACGCCACGATCGGCCGGCAGCTCTGCAGGAATCTTGTCGGGGAAGACGTCGGCGATCTCACGAGCCGTCTCGTAGATCGGGTTGCCGGACGCCTTCAGTGACTCCCAAGACTGTGCAGCGAAGCGCTCCTCGCGCGCTGCAATTGGCTCACGCTCTTCGGTCGCGACGTCGTGTCGTCCGAGTTCACGGAGTTGATGGCGTGGGACACCGAGTCACCATCGGTGATCAGGCACACTTGCTCGATGTCTCCAGCCTTGAGGTCTCGGAGGAATTTCTTCCAGGAGAGGCCTGGGAGACTCGTGATGGACTTGGCGTCGCGAGGCGGACTCGCGACCTCGATGACACGAGTGCGGTTAGGAGCGCCGTCCACGTACTCGACCGTGCAGACCGACTAGGTCGGGGATGGAGGTGGGTCCGCTGGGGCACGGCGAGGCTTCAATCGCCTCCACGATCGGCGGGACGTCCTCGTGCGTCTCGAGCCCCTGCTCGAGAATGATGTGTTGCTATCGCTGGGCGATGCTTCACCCTCATCTAGGCGCGAGAGCTCGTTCTCGACCGCGCCGTTCGCGCGCGGTGGCAGCTCCTACTCAACCGCGGCATCGTCATGCGGGAGCCCCTGCTCGACCGCCTCATTGACATGCGGGAGCCGCTGCTCAACCGCCCCGTTGGCATGCGGGAGCCCCTGCTCGACCGCCTCGTTGACATGCGGGAGCCTCTACTCGACCGTCTCGTTCTTCATCCGCGGGAGCCACGGATGCTCAACCGCTCGCCTCTCCCTCGCGCGCCCACGCGCGTTTCCGTCATCATCTTCGCCAGTCAGCAGCACCGCGCAAGACGTGCAGAGAGGGCCATCGCTCGCTCTGCGCACAACGTGCGTCGTAGACATCCCGTCCACGACTGTGACATGGGGCCAATCTCTTGGCGCGACCAAGAGATACGTGGCAGCCCCTGGATAACTTGGCCAGGTAGCGCGCGCCCTTCGAGCTCTCAACCCCCCCCCCCCCCCCTCAAGATCCCGCTATTGGAAGCGGCAAGCAACGTAAAGGAACAAGGACGACCCCGCAAGGGATCAAGGAACCCCCAAGAAGGAACAACTCCGGATCCCACATTTCTATTGTGGATCCACAAGGCCTGCTCAAGTAGCTCAAGGCCGACCCTACTCGGATCCCGTGCGCAGGAATACCCGCGCGGATCTCCCCCCCCTCTCAAGTCCCCACAGGACGTCCTACGCTCACCAAGTACGTATCTCGTGTCAACGAGAGAGCTGTACCAGCCCGCCAACGGGTACACAAGGTGAATCACTCGGCAACTACACGGCCGTCGGAGTACCCCCTCCGCAGGTCGGTGTCTGGGCGCAGTGTGTGTGAGTTGGGATCCCTAGCAAATCTAGCGGATCTGCTCCACCAAAGTGGCACTTAGAGTGTCGTTCTCTGTGTGTGTGTGTGGGGGGGGGGGGTTAACTGCCCTAAAGTATATTCTACTACCGACCGACGCTTACCTCGGTCGCCCTTGTATAAGGCCTAATCCGCCGGTACCCTTCTATCTGATGGACGGCACAGGGGTTGCGCGAAAGCGCTATATTGCATCCTAGCCTTCGCTCGTGGCTAGGTAGTGCATGTTTTGGGTTGACCAAAAACAACCTCGCTACACAGAGGCTTGCAACCAACCCGGTGTAAGGGATCGTTGCTGGGCTTCAGGTTTAGATCCAACGTTGACCCTTGCGAGTAGACGTGTGTTGTTGGTGGGACTCGTACCGGACGGTAGCGAGATTTTCATCGTTTCCTACATGTCAACTGGTGCCGCGACCCGGGATTGGTGTGACATTTTGTGTGTCGTGATTGTTGTAGGTCTCAACTCCAACGAGCAAAGAGGAGAAGAAGATCTGAAATTGTTTTATTAAAAATATATAACAATAGATTTTATCTATATACCATATAAAATGATAGAAAAAAAAAATCCCATAACACCCTCACAACCTCAAACATTTTTATTAAAAAAAATAATTTATCTCGAATTTTTAAAATTAAGTCTTATCTACAATACGATTAATTTCATAGGTATGAAACTTCGTAAATTTAAAATTAATTAATGAATATTTAAAAAAAAATTGCTGATGTTGTGACAATTATTGGTACATTAGATGTAGTTTTTGGTGAAATTGATAGCTAAAAAAGATGAAAAATAATTTTAAAAAAAGTGTTCTTTCAAGGGATGATGACGACGACGCGAGAGACGTGAAAGGGCCCGCGAAGGTGATCGAGGCTTCAACTCGACCGACAGGAAACCGCCCCCCGCTCAGCGGTGACACGCCCGTCGCCAATAAGGTACTGGTTCGATGCCGTGAGCTGATGAAGACGAAAAGCAATTGTATGCGGTAGTTTTCCGCGAAGATCGCTCGTCAAGCCGTCTGGATGGACCTCAGAGGAGTACTTGCCATGCCCATCGACTCAACGAGTACTCGTCAAGTGGCTCTGGAGACGGCATTTCTCCTGCGAGCGATGGGGTGCGAGCCTCAGATGTACCCGTCGGACATGGCTCTCGCCAATTGGACCACGACCGAGGTCACTGCTGCGCTTATGAAGTGGAAGAAGAAGTTGCGAGCAGCCTTCGGAACGTCCAGCATCAGTGCTGGACATCTAGCGAAGCCTCCGACCGCGAACGAGACGGACCCCTCGCGGGTTCCGTTACCCCCGACGCCTCGGAAGGACGCTGAAGATCTCAAAGGAGGACCCTTCGCTGCGAAGGGACTAGCTTCGCCATACATGCAGCATTCGCACATGGTGACTCCTCGGTCAGCTGATCATAGCGATCGCTTGGTGCATCTGTGATGTCGAGTTTCGAGTTTGATTGACAGCCCCGCGCCGAGGTCTAACGACCTTGAACCCCGCGGTGAAAGATGACCGAGGCCTCTGATTGGCTACACACATTTCCCGCACTTTAGTGCCAGAGGGGTTAGCTATCTACTGTGGGTCACGGCGGGTTTTAATATAACCCCTGTCGTGACATCCGGCTAGTCATATCAGTACCCTCTTTTCGCCCTTTTATTAGGAATCCGGACTTAGGGCGAAGGCTCGTCCGGTTGTAGGATTAGACCGAAGGCTCGGTTTACACTTGATCGTTGTATAGACATTAGGGATTAGCTATAGACGAGGCCCCACAGCCTCTAATCACTAAATCAGAGTAGAATTTCCCCCTCAAGCCACAAGAGTCAAGTCCGTCTCCGGTAAGTCTAGCTAGCTTAGCCGTAGCGCCAGGATACACTCGGTTGACGTGGGTTATATCTACCGGTGAACTTAAGGTACATTGACTGAGAGTCCATCCTGGTAAGGCCAAGAGTGGAGAAGTGGCCGAGTGTTGAGAGGTATTATAAACCTCATTGTACGTTTCTGGGAGAGTGGCACAGCTCCCAGTATATTTGACTCCTGACCGAGGTTTCACTTCGGTCCCCCCTGTAAAAGGCCTTGACTGGCCCGGTACCCTTCCTTTCTGAGGGACTACAGGGGGTAATCGCTAAGCGCATCTGTGTAAACACCCTAGCCTTTGCTCGTGGCTACGGGTGTTTTTATTTCTGTGGGAATAGCTGCCTGACCAAACGGCGCACACAGGCACATTCCAGCCCGGTGTAAGTGATCGGATCTGGTCTTCAGATATTATCCCAACGATATATCGCCGACCTTTACGGGAAAGCGTGTGTTGTTGGTAGGGCTCGTTCCTCTTACTTTGGTAAGAGGGACGAGGACTCGTAAAATCGTGTTTCCCTACACGACACATCTTCCCCTTGGTAACATCAAGCTATTCCTCGGTATTCGCAATAAGAGCGAAAGGTCAATGCAGTGGCTTCGAACGTTCATCTATGAGATGAAGGGGACGCATACACCACCCAACGAGTGGTGCATGGCATTTGAGCTCAGCCTCCAGGAGCTCTTCACTGGTATCGCCAACTCCCGGGCAAAACGAAACACACGTGGAAGTTGCTAAGTGACGCGTTCATCAAGTACAACTGCTCGAAGTTCACCCAGTCAGCGAAGGCTCGGCGAAGCGGGAGGATAAAGAGCACATGTGCGATTACCTCAACCATTTGAACGGATACGCCCCCAACGCAGGGGTGCAGTTTGAGAACGGTGAACGCGAGGCGAAGGACCACGTGGATCACTTCTTGGATACGTGCGACGACCGAGCCTTGGAAGAGCAGTTATGTCACGCCCAAGTCAAGGACATCCATGATCTGGAAGAGCTAATCAATGACATCCTACGCAGCAGGGAGCGGAAAACGGCTCGCGAACCCTCGATGCGACGCTACCGCAGCCACGATGATGGCCGCCGACGCGAAAGGAGGTCGACCGAGGAGACGAGGAGCAGCTTCAACCGCGACCAACGTTACGGAGACGACGACCGCCGCCGAGACCGACCCGATGAATCTCCTTACTGATCAAGAATCACCCTCGTCGAAGCCTTGGCGGATGTGGTCACTGCTCTGAATATCCAGGGCTCGGCTAGTAGCCCTGAAGGGTCCTCACCTGCTTACGGGCGGGGGCGAGGTGCAACCGAGGGCAGTAATCAGCGAGCCACCTCCTACGACGGTGCCGAGTATTCTGTCGCAGAGTCGGAGGCGAGCGACGCCTCGGGCGAAGCTCACGGCCATTTCGATGCCACGAACGACAACGAACGCCGAGTCGCTGCGGCCGGTACCTTCGCTCGACCAGACAATCGACGCCCGACAAATGGGTTGAATCAGTTCCGCGCGACCGAGACAGTCGCCGCCAGTACGGCCCGTGCGCTGCATGCAACAGTCCCTATCATTCGGTCCACTACTGCAACCAGAGGTGCAAATTGTGTAAGCAAGTGCATGATGCTGGTAGATGCGACGCCCTCCGAGAGCTGACAAGTCTTCTGCGGTCTAAGGTCGACAAGAAGGATCTTCCCCCAGAGCTGCAAAGCCTGGTGTATGGGGGCCATTTAAACTAGGCAGCCCGCCAACTGAAACTGGGTTGGTCCCAATCGGGCTGCCACAGTTAGCTGAGTATGTTGTTGATGCGGACTACCTGTTCGCGTTCACGGGCAAAAGCAAATGGCCCGATGATCAGAAGAACGATGGAAATGTTAAAACAACGGAAAATGGAGATGACAGAGACTTACGTCTCGGTGAGAATGGAACTGATGAAACCAATGACGGAGAACGCGAGCACACCCCTACCGAGGCTGTCATTACAAGCATAACTCAGACGGAGCCGGTTGGCCAAACCCTCGGTCGGGCGGTTAAACTACTGCCCGGGGAGAGAATGGGGTAGTGGTCATCCCAGCGCTACGCCAAGAGGAAGAGAGTGAGAGCGCTGGTCAAGGGCGCAGTAGACGAAGGAAGAACGAAGATCCTGCTCGACACTGGAGCGAATGTGAGCGTGATCTCGGCGAGTTTCGCCAAGAAGTTACGAGTGCGAGATGTGCTCGACCACGGCCGAAGCCTTGAAGTGCGGGGTATCAACCCTGGCATTACGGAGACTCAACAGTGGCAGGTGTTAACCTACGCGGAAAGCAGAGATGAGACTTTGTTTGGACGCGAGAGTCGGCTCTACGAACAGTGGCTCGCGACGCAACCGCCCGCCGTTGAACGACGTGACTATCCGACGCCACAGACGATCCTGCGAAGGCCCACCGAAGCTTCGAGAGCTACCGAGACTCGGCCGAAAGGTGACCGAGGCCAGATAACGACGCTGAACGCACGGACCCGCAGGCGGACGTGATCGGGGGCCCTGGTGATCTCAACCCTCGGTGAGAACCGGATTAGATTCCGCTGCGTACAGCGAAGATGAGTCCGTGTTGTCTGAGGAACCGACGACCGGATTACCTGTAGGAGAGCTCGGAGAGTGGGACCCTACAGCCTCGGCCACGATCAGCGACCCCGCTCGGCCCCTGGGCTACCTGGAGAATTCCTGACCTCGGAGACTACGGACCCCGACACCCCTCCAACTCTAGCAAAGACGCTCGCGGCTGCCGAAGGTAGGGTGACCCAGGGTTGGATGTAACCGCCGAGGTTTGCCAACGAAGAGTCGGTCATGGGTCAAGGCGACGCAGTTCGACTAGAGGAGTCTAACGTGGTGCCGACTGAGGCTCAAAACGCTCAGGAAGATGTGCCACCGCAGACCGAAGCTTTGACAGCTGCAACACCGGCCCCGCCAGATGCCGAGGACGTAAACCCGCTAGCAGTGGAGGAAGAGCGTCGGAGGAGAGTTGCAACGAAGAGTTGCGATGGTCCAACCTGAGAGCGGTGCTCCGAGGCGATGATGCCAGCCTGAGCTACAAGTCGGCGCGCGACGCCTGGAAAATGGTGGATCGGTTCATCCTGAGCGAAGATGGAGAGCTTCATTTTACAGGAGCTAACAGTCGGTCGAGCCCGGAAGAGCAACCCGAGGCAACGATGCGCCTAGTAGTGCCCTCAACGATGGTCCAAGAGGTGCTACAGAGTTGCCGTGACTTGTTAGAGGGAGGCCACCAACGTATCAACCGCACCTATCACCGTGTGAAATCGGACAATTACTGGATCGGATTGTACGCGAGATCGTGAGATCATCCCCCGACTGCAGCTCAAGCAAGAGTCTTCCACAGCTGAGAGGCTACTAGCCAGGAAACGTCTTAGCCGAGAGGCTGTTTCAAATCGTTTCCATGGATTTCGTGATTCCGTTGCCGAAGTCTCGGCAGGGAAATACAGCGCTGTTATTGTTCCAATGCTCGTTCACCGGATTTGGGATGGGTAAATCCATGTCGGACACCACGGCCCGTTGTGGTGCAAGCTTTCGAAGAGTGTGTCTACCGACGGTTCGGTGCACCCTCGCTGATTCGTCACGACCGAGATCCGAGGTTCATGAGCGAGGTCTTCAAAGCCTTCACCGAGATGATGCAGTCTCGGTCGCTAGCCACGCTGAGTTACCGGCCGCAGGCGAATGGCCAGCATGAAGGATCTGTGAAGACCGTCATGCAGTCGGTACGCGTGTATGCCGAAGACCCCCTGCAACAAGACTGGGACGAGATTGCGGAGAAATTAATCTTTGCCATTAACAACTCACAGGACGGAACCAGGAAGGAGACTCCGTTTTAACTCGTTCACGGGTGGGACGCTCAGTCCACCCTCGTCGTCACTCAAACGAGGCTCCGGACGACAGTCTGATGCCTTGGCTTGGCGCCGCGAGGTCAACCGACAGCAGGAAATCACACTCCGCATGGCAAAAGAGTATCAAGCGACCGAGAAGGCTCGGAGGGCTAGAGAACATAATGAAGCGCTTGGACGGCGGGAGAAGAAAGCTCTACCGAGCCCTGCGGAAACTGAAGCCTCGGACGATAGCCCGCGAGGAGTCGACAGCGAAGGAGAAGGAGTGGACACGACTCAGAAGTATTTGTTCCAGCAGGGGAGCCACGTGTAGTTGTACATGGAGCGCGTGAAACCGGGTCTTACCAAGAAGCTTGCGCACCGATGGCACGGACCGTTCCGTATCAATAAGAAGGTCGAGGAGTACTTGAATTGTCAAATCGGAGCGGGTATAGGTTCTACCCAGTAGTGCATGTCTCCCGACGGAAGACAGTGAATGAGTTCGGAGGCCGACCGAAGGTTCGGTTGGCACCAGAAGTGAACGAGGAGTCAAGGGTGGATTTTGATGAGGAGTTACTACCCGAGGATAGCTGGGAACCGGATCAACCGTCCGGGGAATACAAAGTCGAAATCATTTTGGATGATAGAACGCCGTTATCGACGAGAACCAACCGAGCTGTCCGAGAGTTAATGGTGAAGTGGGTCGGTTACGACGAACCAACATGGGAGCCAGCGTCTAACTTGTCGTGTGGAGGACTACTCTATGACTATTTGCGTCGGAAACGCAGTGACCAACGCTTACAAATGGTTCAAGTCGCGGACGAGGATTGACGATCGACGCAGTCTATGATTGAACTGCCTGCGAGGGCTACCAGCTCGTAGTAGCAGACGAACGATGTTACCGGAGAAACGGTCGCCAACGGGGTGTCCGAGTCGTGGACGAGGCCCGCTGCGAATGCGACCGATGATTGAACTGCCTGCGACGAGCAATTAGCTCGCAGCGACAGACGAAGAAGGATACCAAACGACTTTGTATATTTGTATGTTGAAAATGGATCACGATGAAGACACGAGAACGACGACTCACCCCTCGGTCGATACACCAGGAGAACGACGACAAGGATACACGACTACTGGCCTAACGAACGAGACTCTAGACGGACTGGATGACGAAGAGGAATGCGACGAAACGAACAGACGTGGGAGAAATTATTATTGATAAATTGACGAACGAACTGCGACCCTTACGTTGCTTCCTGCACAAGAGAAACTCGGAGATCACCAGAGCAACGTGGGCCAGCCGCGGAGAAGCAGGAAACATGGCGTCCGAGACCTACGGGGCGGCAGAAGAAGCTGTGTGGGCCAGAGTTCCTAGGTTGGTGTCACCCTGTTCGCCAGACGAGTCCTTCGATTCCTCGTCCGGGGAAGCACCACCGACCGCAAACTCGGTGACCCACGGCGCAGTGACTGACAAAGCAGGGAGCGACGGTTCGACCACGATGAACGATGCCACTTCCTCACGAGTCACCCCGCGTGGGACGAACAGAGGGACCGCCGGGTTTCAAGGGGCGAACGTAGTGTTGAACGGATGACTCGCCGGGTCTTCAATCCAACAGTTACGCCATGGCTGGCGAGCATCCTATTCCTCAACTTCGGAGACCCAGTTTACAGTCCTGGGAGCCCACTCCAACACCTCGAACGAGTACTGGAGGTAGCTGGGCTCCAGCAACGTCTCAGGGTGGAATTGACGAGGGTCGCCGTCGAATTCGATGCAGCCGGTCCACAAACGCTTCACCTTTTGCTGTCTGAGGCGGCCAGCCCAGTAATTGCGAGCACGGTTGAACTCCTTCCACAATCGGCGGAGTTTAATCACCGTCGGGTGGCGGCGACCGAGTCTCACCCACAAGTCGTCGAGGTGCGCCTCCGCGGCAGCAACGTTGATCCAGTGGCGACGTTCCCACAAGGCTAAACCGAGATCTGCCTTCTCAGTCGAGTCCGTCGCAGTACCCAGGAATTGCCGCCAGAGGCGGACCAGCAGGGCCTGACCGAAAGCTCGGACGGAGATAATCACTCCGTCAGTGAACTCACCGAGGCCGCACGTACAAGGCTCGGCAGGGAGCTTCACCCTCACGCACTAGCTGCCAAGGATGGTTTGGGTTTGTCCAGTCGGCGAACGCGGCCATGCCAGCCTCGGAGCATGGTGAGAGCGGGTCTGCCTCAGGCAGGTCGGGTATGCTCAAATTTTGTAGGAGGCACCAGCACTTCTGAGCCCCGGGAGCAGTGAACCCTGGCAAGAGGAAGAGATTGCCAAGCTCAGACACCCTCCGGGACCCTTTAGCCACCTCCGAAGCATCCGTCACGGCCAGTAAGAACCCAGTGTGCAGAACTCCAGGGGCAGCCGAGGTGGTGGCGGTTGCCTCGACGCGAGGGCACCGCTGCCGTGGAGTAGCCGATGAAGCATCGGTTGGCGGTGCACAAAGCTCCGCCGAGATCCCAGCCGGAGCTGAAGCCCCGGTCGAGGCTCCAAACTTGTTGTCCTCACTCTCAGAATCGAATAGAGCGCTCTCAAGAGACTCCAGAGACATCTCAGCAAGAGCAGGCGGTGATCCCTTTCAGCGCAACTTTTAATCTTCCGATCGCCCCGGACGCTTTCTTCGCGCGAGCTTGCTCGCGATAGGTGTCGTCGTGTTCTCCTCCCACGTCCTTGAACACAGGGATGAACTCGCGCGATTTGGCCTCGGACTTTGCCTCCGCTTGAAAAGCAGCGAGGACTTCAGGTCGAAGGCCTAAATATACTACTAGGTAGCCACAGGGTGGAAGCGTATGCTTTGGCTTGGGCGCCATTTCGCAAGTGAGCTTGATGCAGAACAATGTAACGGGCACGCCTGGATGGGACGGGCACACCCAGTTTATCTCTGGATTTTGCAACGAGCATGCTTCTATGAGACAGACACGGTCCCAATAACCGGTTCTACCAAATAGTATACCCATTCCAGATAGAATACCCTAGATCATTTTAAAGGTTTACTATTTGGTATTATACCGTTTCAAATACTATACCATTCCATCGAATTGTCCAGAGACCCAGCTCAATAACCACCGATTTCGATCAACGCTCACCAACAATTGCATCTACCCTTCCAGCTCTCACTTTAAAAACGACCACGCGCCCGTCAAGTACTACTGCACTCTCACCTCCTTCGTATTAACCCCGCGCATGATGGCCTCCAAGCGAGCCTATGAAACCAGTTTCCCTAACCAAAATGTTATCGAGCGGATTCAAGACTTGGAGGTGGTGTGTCAGCGCGTACTGCGCAGCATTTTTACGTCGATCCAAGCTGGTACTTAGCCTCGCTACTGAAGAAAAAAAAACAAGCACGTCATCATCAATTGATTAGCACTCCACTAATGCCACCGTTAGCCACCCAAAATTACTATCGATATAATACCCTGCCAAATTGTATACCCTGGCACACTTCGAGGGTAAACTATTAGAATAGTATACCGTATACTATTTGGTAGACCCCGTTATGTACAGTACTAACAATGCAACGGACACACCTGGATGGGACGGGCACGCCCAATGGATTTTGCTTCCACAGGCACCAGCTTGCTCTTGAGATGAATTTTCTGGATGATCGCATCGACTGCTTTCTTTATCGCAGTCAGATACGTGACGAGAACTAACTCAGTATGGAAGCGGGAGAGCATCTAGAACACGCAGTACGTGTTTGTCACCACTATGGCAGAGCGAGGAACGTTGGAGAATAACGAAAGCACGCAGACAAAGTCGTTCTTCCGGAGCTCTCGGATTTTCGCCTTCCGTCCAACCACGCCAAGTACACAGGCGTGAATGATGTATCCGACGCTGAAAAGGGTGCACTTGCAATCCGCTCGAGCAAAGACGCCAGCACTTCGATAAACTACGACCTGTAATTGGAGAAGCCCGGGATTTTAGCAATCGCGTCCCTCTGGAGTTCAATCTGGACGTCATTGCCTGCACAAAAGCTTGGTCACTTCGAGATCGATTGTGACAGTGCCGAAGTAGAAGCGCTGCAGTAGGAACAAGCAAGCGTAAGTTTAAAGGTTACTAATAGTCAGGGTGGTGGTGGGTAGAAGGAGGGTGTCAAGCTCGCATAATCTCAAATACTCGATGATCAGCTCTCTCAAGTGGCTGAAACCCGGCGGAACCTGAAATGGGCTTGAGTTGCGTGATACGCGCCTCCGAAACCTCTGAGGATGGAGCCTCGCACTTGGAGATGAGGCGGAATGTAGCGCGATAACCTATTTTGCGGGTCGTATACGGGTCGGGTCTAGCGTAGGTCTTTAGACCTACACGACGACCTGCTGAAAAGACGAGAGCTCGTGTGCAGCTTAAACATGCAACCATGATTGACCAACCGAAAAGGGCCCTTTGACGTTTTGGGTGTATTCTGTAAAAAAAAAAAATTTCAGTCGAAAGTTTGCAGTCCCATAGAGCAATCACCACCACCACGCCTGTGCGTCAAAGGTCAAGTTTTGGCGCTGCAGTCGAGAGAAGTCAACGCCTTCCGGTTGCCCACGACTGCAGTTGCGGCGAGTAAGGCGGGCCGGGGCGAATTGGGCCGCATGATGAGCAGGTGACCGTCGCGTATAGAGGCACCAGTACTCCGCGATCCCGCTGGGCCGCCGACTGGATGGCGCGGCCCGCACCTTGGCTGACTTGCGGTGGTGCGGAGCGCAGGTCGATGAAATTCTCCCCGGTGGAATCTAACATGCAGTGCCACGAGAACTTCCACGCGTTGCATGCGCCGTCGGTGATCACAGTTCGTGGTGGCCAAGTTGCTTCCGTCGACAATTTGGCTGGGGGGTGGCCAGAATGCTGGGTCAATTAATGCTGTGAACATGGGGCTAGTTTCGTTCATGGGGTCTACCAATGTACGAGAACACCTTCTGATGGTTCGCATGCGGTGAATCCTTTTGAAGAACAGGACGACAAGCGGTATGTATGAGTGGAGTACTTGAAAGTGGTGGATTACGAGCTTACGCTCTACGAAGAAACCGAGACTATGCAATGCTATCCTGATATCTTGCGGCTAGACTGGTGCACGACATGCAGTACGAGCTAGACCAAGGCTACTGGTGCGGTCAACTAGAAATGCAACTGGATTGCAATGGCCTTGAGCTCTTGGACGACCTGCGGCGCAGAACTAAGCAAGCTTGGTGGCGACGGGAAGGTCGTACGGCTGGTGGCGAGGAGCTCTCGCGCGGCGCGCCAGCACATCAGCGAGAAACTGCACGCGCTGGCGTGAAATTCTTTCGATCGTCGAGATGAAGAGCGGCAGTCTGGGGTGGGGCGTCGGGAACGCGGCGTTCAGCTCCCTGTTGAACCGTTCGAGGGGATTGTTGGTACGATTAATGACGGCGTGATTGATGCCGTGGACGTTCCACAGCTCGACGGGAAACATCGCCAGCCACGTGCGGTCGACGTACGACCAGTACGAAGCCCATTTCGTGCTGGAGTACGTCACATTCTTCTCCCTGCAACGGCGCTGAATATAGTATTGGACAAACGCCTTGCCCAGCGTTGAGACTTGTCCTGTGGGGATCACCGTGAGCATGTCCATGGGCCCGCGCTCCATCGCAAATCCGGCTTCAGTATCACTGATGCGAAGCTTTTTGATGCGTCGGCGGATAGCCTGCTTCCAGTGAAGAGGCATCCGTTGATAGTAATGTTCGGGAGCTAGTCTCGGATGGCAGCAATCAGAGCAGCTTCATAGTCGCATGTGACCGACTCAGGATCAAGCTGGTGGTCGGTGGCCACGATCAAGAAGTGCAGAATGTTCCAGTACGTCGTGTGAGAGCGACCTGTGGCCAGCGAGTAGAAGGCTGGGACGTAGCAGTTGGTCGCGTTGTCAAGGCACATGACCACCATGTACTGGTGGAAGGGCACCGGGACGCATCGGAAGGTACCATCGACGAAGAGCGTCGTGCGACGGTACCTTAGCAGCTGAAGCAGGGCAGGGTGCGCCCAGCCGATGGCGCGGTGCAGTGTGCCATCCTCCAGGTAGCTGTAGTGAAACTGAAAGAAATTCAGCGCGGTGCCAGCCACCATTGCCAGAGGCTCAACCTCAATTTGCCCGTGGATGTCTCTTCCAAAGTGAAGTCGCCGAGCACGATACACGCGCGACATCACTTGGTCGCGTGTAAAGCCAACCAGAACAGCATTTTCTTGCCCGAGGTAAAACTCGGTGTTGACGGTGCGCCAGATTGCGTTCGCTGTCTCCTCCAGCTGTGTCACCGCGAGGACGTCGACTCGCTTCTCCATCTCGACGCGGATGTTCCTGGTAGCGGCGCCGTCAACGGGACCCATTTGACACGTATGGGGGACGAAGTTGACGTACACGTCCGACCCAGCGAGCTGCTCACACCTTCCTCGACAGCCCAGGTGGCGATAGAAGCTGCAGAGGAATGTTGTCCTGACGCGAGTGCGGGCGCTCCGCGTGTACTGATAGCCGTTAATGTTGACCACTGTTGTTCTGTGACGCCGTTGAATTGGCGCAGGAGGGCCGAAGATATCCGTCAGGAGAGCTCCGATGTCAGGATCGCTTTCGTCGTCCGCAGTGGCTGGATCTTCCACCACAGATGAAACAGCCGAATTACCCGGGCCGCTGGTCATTGTCGATGCCGGCGACGAGGGTCGCAGAGATGGTGACGACTTGACAGAAGTCGACTCAGCCGAAGCCCACTCAGCAGGATTGGACGCCATTGGAGAGGCTGCAGCCGGCGTTGCCGCAAGTGCTGTCGTGAAAGGACCCTTCATGGCGAGTGGCGGCGTGACGGGCGTAGCCAGCTCGTCGTCAACGTCGTCGAGCGTGTCGTTCAGGCGGCGACGGCTGCGCGTGGCTGGACGGCTTTGCGCGCGGGTGTTCTTACGCGATCGAGGCATGGGGCCGGCGAGGGTTGTAGGCTGGAGGCGTTCGGCTATTGGTCCGACCCTGAACATCCTTACCAGCGACTGCTCACCAGCTTGCCTGATGATCCATGCCTGTTCGACGCCTCCCCGTTCATGCCTAACATCCCAATTTCGATTCGAGCGTCTGGCGTGGCGATCGTGGTCAAGCTGTGGCGACGATTTCGAGGCAAGTCGTTCGGCTCGACCGAGAAGGACGATCTAGGCTTCGCTCTGTACGAGCGAGGGCACTAGGTTGCTACAACTGCTGTCGAGCGTTGGCTCCAGCAATTGGCTGCTGTTCTCGGCGAGACCTCGGAGTTGTATCTGGCCATCCTGGCAGCCTGGACCGAGTACCACCGCGACCGGAATGCTCGCGCTGGTCGGCTTCGGCTCCAGATTCCCAAGCGGATCGGGACATGGAGCTTGCCGGACGCTGCCGGCGAGGTGACGTGTTCGCCCGAGGTGCTTTTCGATCCTTCGATCCTATTGTACTCTTTGAAGACGCTGCCGTGGAACCCGGCTCGTCGGATTGGATCGGCGAAGTGGTCTCGCTGGACGGGCATCAGCCTTGGTGCAACTGCTGGGTGGACGTGCCGGCGGCGCACCCCTACAACACCTCGTTTGCGCCGTGTAACCCCAAGGCCCCAGTGTTCGTTCCGAAGGGGTTCACTCTTCGGCAAGTCGCGTCCGCCATACAAGTCGATCCCTCGTTGGACCCGTGCGACGTCACTGGCCAGTGGTCCAGGACTTCACGAATTACCACGGGCCCCACTCCGAGGCAGAAGACGAAGGCGCAGATGATGCAGACCAGTCTGACGGTGATCTCGGCGAGACTTCGGCCAGCGGCGGAGCGCGGCGGGTGGCTAGCGCGGGGCGTTCGCAATCTTCTCGCGTACCAGCTGCCAGAGCGAAGAGAATGATGTCGTTGCTGACGAGGCGGGCGACTCTGCCAGTCCAGATGCTGGGGGCGAGGATTCACCCGACGATCCTGCAGATGGCCCTCCCAAGGAGGCAATCCGCCTCGACGTCCTGGTCAATGTGGCTTCGTCGTCCGAGTGATCCTCGGTGCTGACGCTTAGTCTCGTTCTTGCTACTCGCAGGTGGTCCGGATTCATTCGGTCGTGCAATAGCGTTGTGACCACCGTTAGCATAGCGTAATCATTGATCTCAGTCGCGTTTCATGTTTATCATCATTCGTACCTTTCTCCAGTCGCGACTTCCATCCATAATCTTTCAACAATACATGCAAATATACAATCATTTTGGTGCAGTAGCCATCTTCGTCTGCTTGGGTAGGCTGCATCGCCCTACCGGCAGTTCGTCATCAATTTGGCGGTCGGTCTAGTCCTCGTCCGCCACCTGAGCCATCTGCAGTCTCCGCTCACGACGTTTTCTCTCGCAAGTAATCATACAGCAGTCCTCCACACTAGAGGTTAGCTGCAGGTTCCCACGTAGGCTTGTCGTAGACAACCCACTTCACCTGAAATTATCTGACTGCTCGTTCTGTGCTGTTCAGAAGAGGGACGCGGTCATCCAAGATCGCTTCAACCTCGTATTCACCAGCAAGTCGGTCCGGCTCCCAGCTGTCCTCGGGCAGCAGCTCCTCGTCGAAATCAAGTCTCGTTTCCTCCGTAAGGTCTGAGGTCAGCCGAGGTTTCGGCCGTTCTTCGAATTCACTCACCGCCTTCAAACGGGACACATGAACAACCGGATAGAACCTATACCCACTCCGATCGGGCAGATCCAGGTCGAACGCGTACTCATCCACCTTCTTCTTGATCCGGAAAGGGCCGCGCCATCGGTGAGCCAACTTCTTGGTCAACCCTGGTTTCACTCTCTCCATGTATAGCCACGCTCTGTCCCCAGGCTGGAACACTGACCGCGTGCTTGCGTCGGGCGAGCTTTCATGCGGGTCGTCGGGTTCATCGGTTTCTGCTGAGCTCTCGTTTCGCGGACTCAGGTACAGCCGCTCGCTCGACTCGGCTTAAGGACTCGTTGTGTTTCTGAGCTCTGCGAGCCTTCTCTGTAGCGTGGTACTCCTTTGCCATTCCCAGAGCGATTTCTTGCTGTCTGTTGGCTTCCCGTCTCCACGCTAATGCGTCGGACTGTCGACCGAGCCCTTGTTTGAGCGAGGACGACATTGCTCGAAAGGTTGACCGAGCGTCCCAGGTAGAACGGGGACTCCTTCCTCGTCGAATCGTGCGAGTTATTGATCGCGAAGATCAGATTCTCCACGGTCTCATCCCAGTCTTGTTGTAACGGGTCCTCGGCATACACTCTTACCGATTGTATCACGGTCTTCACCGAGCGCTCCTGTTGTCCGTTGGCTTGTGGTCGATAACTCAGGGTGGCTCTCGATCTTGACTGCATCATCTCAGCGAATGCTTGGAAGACCTCGCTCATGAAGCGTGGGTCTCGGTCGTGTCTGATCGGCGACGGAGCACCAAACCTTCGGTAGACGCACTCTTCGAACGCTTGAGCCACACGAAGTGCGGAGGTGTCGGCCATCGCTTTTCCCATGACAAAACCGGTGAAGGCACATTGAAACAGCAGGAGTGCGGCGTTTCCCCGCCGAGCCTTCGGAAGGGGTATCACGAAGTCCATGGACACCATCTGGAACGGTCTCTCGGGCAGTATGTTGCCAGGCGAGTACCCGCGAAGGTGCGGGTGGCTCTTACTGGAGCTACAGTCCGGGCACGAGCGTACATGTTTCTCCACATCGGCGAACAAGCCTATCCAGTAGTAGCCGGCCTTGACACGGTGGTAGGTTCGGACGATGCCTTGGTGGCTTCCTTCTGGCGAGTCGTGACAGTTCTGCAATATTTCCTGGATCATCGTTGTGAGCTCCACGAGGCGCAACGTCGTCTCCTCGGTTCGTTCTCTCCCCCACCGACGGTTCGCTCCAAGGAAGTACAGTAGCCCATCCTCGCTGAGTACGAACTTGTATGCCATCTTCCAGGCTTCTCGTGCGGCTCTGTAACCGGGCTGCGCTTCTTCTCCTTTCAGCACCGTCTTGCGGTTAGACCACCGGAGTTCTTCGTCTTGATCTTTGCTGATACGCGCGCGCCGTTCTCTCTGCACTGCCAAGGTGTCGGTATCGTCCGCCGAGGGTTCGTGGGTACTCGCTGCATCAGGTCTCGGTGACTCTTGCGAGTCTGAGACTCCGTCGCGCTGTTCGTCTGTCGGTTCTACGCTCCGCGTCTCTCCTTCCTGGTTGATGATCTCAGGTTCCTCTGCAAAGCGGACATGTTTCTGTTGAGCTCTGGTTTAGCGTCTCGTCCCTGCTGCTACTTGTCCCGTTTCCCGTACAAAATCGAAAAAATTCTTACTACGGGTCTAGTCACGCGTTTCCAGTATGCGTATCGAGTTGACAGCTCGTGTCACCACTTCTCCCGAGACCTCGTCCGAGGGTTCATAGATGACTTCTTGGATGCGGTTCAACTCTCTCAATTCACACTTCCTGTCTTCGTTTTCAACCACCATCGACACCTTGCTTTCAAGGGTTTCGCCCGCCAAAGAGTCAGCAGTGGCATTAAACTCTCGGACCGCATGGAGGTATTTCACCGACCCAAGTTTCGTTGTAAGCTCCTTGTGTCTGTTGAGTTGTACCATTAGCGACTCCTTACGACAAGCGATCACCCCTATGGTGCGAGTCTCGAGTCTCCAACGATGACTAAGGCCTCGGCCCCATGGGTCAAGGCGGCTGAGACACCGTTATTCATACCCGTGTACTCGGCCATGTTGACCGTTGTAGCCTCGAGGTAAGCACTCGCAGCGATCACTACAGTCGATTCAGGAAGTCGCCATAGTATCCACGCACAACTGCCGTATCCACCATGTTTCTCCGTCTTGACCGATCCATCGAACGACATGACATACCCAACGTAGTCTCGCGGTAGCCGTGCGTACAACAATTGAGGATCCATCCGAACGCTCGGCGAACACCGTGTTGGCGGAGTGACCGGGCTGAGCGAGTCTTCGAGATCGACGAAACTGGTGATGGTCGACTGGAGGAGTTGAGCAAAGGCGCAATCTTTTTCCTTGACGCGTTGCACAACTAAGTGCCACGGCGACAGCAGGACGGCGAACTGGGTAGCTCTTCCAAACAACGATTTGGACTTGTGAACCCATTCGAGCGTCGAAAAGTGCGTGTAGACATGGATGGTCCGCCCGGCCAACTGTGTGTAACACACCTTCAACAACTGGAGCAAAGACAGGACCTCCTTTTCTGCCGGGTGATAATTCATCTCGGCGTCCTTGAAGACTCGATCACAGAATCGCACTGTGTGCATCAGTCCGCCATGATAATTCATCTCGGCGTCCTTGAAGACTCGATCACAGAATCGCACTGTGTGCATCAGTCCGCCATGCTCCTGCATGAGAGTAGTACTCACTGCCCACTCATTGGCGAAGAGCGGCACATGAACTGGCAGGTCTCGGTCGAAATGTCGGAGGATGGGCGCATCAGCGATGTTTCGCTGCAAAGTAGCAAAGCTGCGTCTGGCTGCTGAGAGGTCACCCCCGTCTGCGAAGTCTTCGTCCTTGACCTGGTAGAGCGCGGCTCCGTAGCCCGCGAAATCTTGGATAAAGCGACTGTAGTAGTTCAGCGCACCGAGGAACGACTGCATACCCTTCTTGGATCGGGGAAACGAAAGCTCGGTTATAGCCTTGAGCTTCTTCGGGTC
Source organism: Phytophthora uliginosa (assembly GCA_024679075.1). Classification (NCBI taxonomy): domain Eukaryota; phylum Oomycota; class Peronosporomycetes; order Peronosporales; family Peronosporaceae; genus Phytophthora; species Phytophthora uliginosa. Next base: position 20,156 of record JAIKVD010000386.1, read on the forward strand.
CGCTTGGATTCCAGCTCTCGTAACCTCGTGGGACAGAAAGTCTACCTTCGACTGAACGAAGATGCTCTTGGTGAAGCTGACACTGATACGACATTCTTCGAACCGGGCGAGGAGTCGGTCCAATGTCGCGAGGCAACTCTGGAAGGACTCGCCGCCAAAGCAGATATCATCGACGAAGGAGCGTCGCTCGAACACCGGCGTCAGCTTGGAGGCATCCGGCTCCCCGTTGGTGAACATGTCCGCCAGAGGGCTGTTGACCAACTCCGCCACCGAGCCTTCGGCTGCATCGAACTTGGTCACCCCAGAGAAGTCGTGTGAGTCGTCGATGGAGTCTCCACGCAAAGCTCGGTCGTTCTCCTCGGCGGTCTGCATCAACGCAGCGTAACGATTCCATCCTCGGTTCGGCTGGACGAATCCCCACAGGGCGTTATTAATCATTCGCTGGTAGATCGTGGGCGCGTCTTAAGCCCAAATGGTATTCGGAGCCACTCAAAGTGATCCAGCGCGCAGACAAACGCAGAGATCTGTCGCGCTCTCCGAGTCATCATGATCGCCCAGAAACCACTTGCAGCGTCCAGCGAACAGTACCATAAGTACTTCTCGAGATCCGTGAGGAGGTCGTCCACAAG
>JAIKVD010000387.1:0-20756 GCA_024679075.1 Phytophthora uliginosa
ATTTAGTACCATACCCTTTTTCTGACAGAACATACACCTTTTTTGCAACACCATACAAACTTGTATATTTGTTTATTTATAGGGTTGTAAAAATGGGGCTTTTGGTGAGTGGAACTTTGGAATAATGGGGTCACCCACCCACCCCAAAGGAAAAAATATGAATTTTAAAGATTTTTGTTGATTGAGCAATTTAGATCTCCACAAGGAGCTCGGTGACATGCACCAAGGCGAATGCAGCTTACGCCAGCTCACGGCGGAGTCGTCCTTGAGCTGTAGCACACCGTTCGACATTAGTAAGTGCATTAGCATACAAAACTCAGCATTATTGCAAGTACAAACGTTCGTGTCGGCCGCTCGCGACGCAAGACGCGTGGTCGCCCGCGCGTCGACTGGTAGTCCCATACCGAGTCCGCGTACTCGCGCTCGAAACGGACTAGTGCCTGCCAGGAGATGTCACCCTGTCGAATCCACTGTAGTTCTTCGTAGCCTTCCCACTGGACTAAGTAAAATACAACACTGTTTATCTTACGCTTGGCCCAGATTTGTCGAACCTCATAGTGCTCTTGCTCAGGGAGGTCAGCATTCATCCGACCGGCTGGTGTGTCGTCTGCGCTCTCGTCCGAGTCGTCATCGTCGGCTTGAGAGTTGATCGGTGCCGACAGTCTCGTGGCAAACCTTCCACCAATTCTAGCAAAGCTTGAGGCGTGACGCTGGCGTGGATTGAGGCCGACCATAGCAGAGCTGGTGGTTGTTGGTGCGCTTTGGGAAATGGCGAGATAACCTTGAGCTGCAAGGTGCAGCGTTATTGCTTTATCATTTCAATAACATTCGATAACCTGTAAAGCACGATATTTTAGTTCCCTTTTGTTGACTAAACTATCCATTGAATACTTAAATATCCTGCTAAATTGAATATATTCGAAGCGAAACTGGACTGTTTTGGCTGGTAACTCTAAAAACAACTTCTAGTCGGCAAGTCGCATGTTTGCGAAGAAGCTGGGATATTTCGAAGATTGTACTCGCGGCAGGCGTTTTCTAACGGCTTCATCAGTGAAAGTGTCTAAGGCTTTGGTAGAGGTAAAGGCAACTTCAACGAGTTTCAAGAATGTATGAGCAAGAAGGGCGTGGTAAATAGCAGAAACCAAACCGATACAACTAAGCAAAAGTGTTCACGGACGCTATGTATCGGTGTAGATTCGTTAGTATTTAAGTATGTTGGCTGTCAACCCTTCCTCAAAACACGTAAGGTATACTATTGTTAATGAATACATCAAGGCGGGTCTCATTATATTCGTAGACTTAGCTAAAATATTGTCTTCGGGAAATACATGTGTCACATGCGTTTATAACTGACGCGGCGATGCATCTTCTCTTTTGGGATGCGTCTGTGAAGACACCGTTCTCAATTACGAACTTCATGTAGATGTCGCGAATCCTGTCCTTAAATGGCTTCATCACCGCTACATCCATAGATTGTGAGATCCCTGTCACTCCTGGCGGCACATACACTACGCTGGTGTGGGCATTTGCCACCAAGCGAGTCTGAATACACTCCATTTTGTGCGTTTTCAGACTGTCTAGTAGCAACACACTTGGCCCTTGGATACCCGGAGCCCAGACGTTGTCGATCCATTCTTCCATGGCCCTTTGGTCGCAATACGCTTTAGCTTGTACAGTAAAGTAGCCTTTCTCCCAGTCATACTCTTTGCTAGCTTTGAGTTTCTCGTGCACGATCGCCCCTGGCGTTCCCGCCAACACAATCATCGGGCGGAGTTTGTGCCCTGTCGCAGAAGCACACAAAATACTGATGCTCGAAATGAGTCAGGTGTGGTTGCTGCAGAGTAGCGAACAAGCACTGCACGGTGGCGACGGATGCCTGGACGGATGTCAACGGCAAGTCGGTCATCAATTACGTGCTAATATGTGGCATGTGGACGTTCTTCCTGGAGTCGGTGTACACTGGATCAACTTCCCATGACGCCCCGTTCCTTGCTGCGGATATTCAGCGCGTGCTGAACAAGCTGTCCTCGGTCAAAATTGCGGCTGTTGTCACGGATAACATGACCACAAATCGGCTTGTGTGGTCAACGCTCCAAGAACAGAACCTCAAGGTGTTCTTCCATGGTTGCGTCTCGCACGCGCTACATCTGGTGGTGAAGGATCTTGTGGAGCGTCTACCGTGTCTAGGAAAGCTGGAACAGGACTGCCGGAAGCTGGTACGCTTTTGCAAGAAGAGTCAGCAGCTCTGGTTCGAGCTGAAGCGACACCAGAAGATGGAGCGCAAGCCCACGCTTGTGCTGCCTGCCGACACACGTTGGGGCACGATTGAGAAGTGCTTCGCGTCGGTTCTCGCTTCTGAGAAAATTCTTCACACTTTCGTTTCGTCGAGAGAGTTTCTGCGCGCACGGACCAAGGAGCAGAAAGCCAAACGACGCCATGCTTACGACACTGTCGTCGCGAAGGATTTCGTCAAGAAGCTGGAAAAGGCGGGCAAGATTCTCGACGTGCTCTCTGCGTTCCAGAAAGCGTTTGAAAGGAACAGGAAGCCACCGTCCGACGTGTACCGGATGTTCCTAGAACTCCCTAAGATGTACGCCAAGCTGCCAATCCCAATCGATGAGCTAGTTAAGATCGACCAGGTGCTCACGGAGCGCTTCAACTTCATCTACGGTGATGCACACGGGGTTGCATTCATGTTGGATCCCCGCTATCTAGGTCAAGGGATGGATGAAGAAACACGTGCCAAAGTCCGCAACTTCATCGCCATGTGGCATGGCAGCGACCAGAAGGACGCAACGATCGTGTGTCTGGTCAAGTTTCTTGGCGGGCAACGCGAGGTTTCCGTTGAAGCCAACCTTATTCGCCAGGAAATACTTTCGGTTCGCGAGTACTGGAGCGGTTTGACTCAATTCCCGCTGCTGCGCGAGGTGGCGCTTACGGTTTTCTCGGCCACCTGCTCGAGTGCTGCGGCTGAGCGGAACTTGTGTGCCGAAAAGTCAGCACTGGCTGAGAGACGCCTCCGTCGAGAAGCTAGTGTTTTTGTTATTCAATGCGAAGAACTTCGACCGCGACGACACGGACTTCTACGAGCTGTTCGATGACATGGCTGAGGCAAGAAGTGAGGAAGAAGCCACTAACGAGGACAGCGACTGCGAACTGGGCCTCGCAACGCAGACGGCGTCTTCGCGACGGCGTTTCCGGCTAGTAAGGGAGTAGTTGAAGCATCTAAATGATAATAAACAAGTACTGCAAGTACGGATGGGTGTTTGCCGCTGGAAGGGGTGTCAATTTAAATATTTAGTCGGAGTAGCACAGATGGGACATCACCCCTTACTTTTTACGGGTGTGTTTCATGTTCACCGTGCGTTACATCATCGCCGTGGTGTACGGTACACTGCCCGACAAGTGTACAGTGCGCGTCAAATCATTAAGACCCCCAAATTTGGAGTACAGTATTCTGCGTGAATACCGGACGGGTATATAACTAATAACCTCACATAGATGATATTATTGAGTTCGAATTAAGACCCCCAAATTTGGAGTACAGTATTCTGCGTGAATACCGGACGGGTATATAACTAATAACCTCACATAGATGATATTATTGAGTTCGTCAAGACGACGAGCGGAGACGAACCAACCTACAATTCATTATTGACTTTTCTGTGCTCCGTTCACAGTCACTTTATATACTATATAAACTTTATATATATCAGGCGTCCGGTATTCACACAGATTACTGTAGAGTTTTGCCGATATCTCGGCTTGTAGGATGAACTAGAAGCTACTGTTTAGATATGTTGTCGCTACAATGCATAGTAAGAGGCTACTTGTGTTAACGACTGAGAATTTAACCGCCTTGGTATGGCTGCCATACAAACTGCAGGTTTCGGCAGGTGCGACACGATTTAGTACCATACCCTTTTTCTGACAGAACATACACCTTTTTTGCAACACCATACAAACTTCTATATTAAAGTTAGTACTTAATGAGGCCTCCCTTCTTCTTGATGACGGCTAGGCAGCGGCGGGGCATGGACTCCACGAGCTTCAGCATGTACTCGTGCTCAATGGAGTCCCATGCCGTCATGATTGCAGCTTCGAGTTGACCAACGGTGCGGTACTGGCGGCTGTGAGCGTAGACTCGCGCCGCCAGAACCGACCAGACATTCTCGATCGGGTTGCAGTCTGGCGAGCGAGCCGACCAAAACATGGTTTTGACTTGCATTTCAGCAAGAAAACCCGTCGTCTCAAGCGAGGCGTGAGCCGAGGCGTTATCTTGCTGAAACGCGAAGTCAGTACCATGGTTAGAGTGGGCGAAGGGCAACATATACTCAGAAATAGTATAGATGTAGTCACCTGAATTCTGGCGCCCCCTCAGAATTGCCAGCTGGCTCTTACCTTGTGCGCTAAATGCACCTCACACCATCACGCTGCCTCCGCCGTTTTGACGGCGCAGGAACGAGCGGGTTGGCTGCCGAACGTCGTGCCAGTAGTACTTGTAGCCGTCAGGGCCGTCGAGGTTGAACTTCTTTTCATCTGAAAATACAGTATATTGCCAGATTCCTAAACATAACAGTACATGTTAGCACAGTTCGGTCAAAACAACACACACGTTACACAACTATACCTGGATCAAGTATGTGCTCTTCAGCCCAGCTCAGTCGAGCTGCCTTGTGTGCGGCGGTGAGAGGTAGCGTGCGGTCCATCTTAGTGTAAATGAGATGGTCCACACGTTTGAGCACCCGCTGCACCGTCCGCACAGCGCCTTGATACCGAGCTTGGTCTTGAGCTCGGCCGCGAAGTAGTCACCAGTCGCTGCCTCACGAACAAGCCGACGCACCTCCCTCTCGGTCAGTGCTGGCTGCCGTCCGCTTCTTCCTTTGTTGTCGCCGTCGTCCGTCTGAGGACCGCGCTCCGCCTTGATCGCCTTCCGCACGCAGGAGCGAGAACGGCCGGTCTTCCTTGAAATCTCGTGCAGCGAGAAACCGCCGTCGTGCAGGCCGATAATCCACCAGTATTCTTGGTCTGATAGGGCTTTGCCACGGCCCATCGAAGAATGAAAGCTTGGAGGACCTGGAGCACGCTGCAGCTAGCTGCGAAGGCCTAGTGTCCGCCATTCGCCATGTTATAATAAGTACGATATATTAATATAGAAGTTTGTATGGTGTTGCAAAAAAGGTGTATGTTCTGTCAGAAAAAGGGTATGGTACTAAATTGTGTCGCACCTGCCGAAACCTCCAGTTTGTATGGCAGCCATACCAAGGCGGTTAAATTCTCAGTCGTTAACACAAGTAGCCTCTTACTATGCATTGTAGCGACAACATATCTAAATAGTAGCTTCTAGTTCATCCTACAAGCCGAGATATCGGCAAAACTCTACTCCAAATTTGGGGGTCTTAATGATTTGACGCGCACTGTATACGCAAACCTACATCTTAAGTTGTAGCACAGTCAGTTTTGCGAATTAGCAGCTGCTGTTTGGATATGTTTATCTTTGTGTAAAAACACGTCTAACGCCTGTTTTAGCGTCTGCGAAAGACTCGTTAAAGAGGGGGCTAGTATACAAATGATCGATTTTGCCACCACGACCAATTATACGCACACCATATAAATATCAAATACAACACAAGAATGACGGTCACCATCACGTTTGCTCCATCTACTATGGAGGTGGCGGCATGAGCTCTGCATACGCCGCCCTCACGGCCGTTTCGGCCACCCAACGAGGCTCACAATATATCCTAAGGTAGCCATGAGTGTCAGCTAGCTGCAAGACCCAGCAGCGTTGTCGTGGGTGCCGTAGCTAGCAAAAAAAACAGCCTTCGACGTGCCATGGTTGGCTTTCCACCCAGACCCCGTACATTAGAGGGCGACCAGTACTATATGTTTTATTTACTTTGATTTAGCGAAACCAGACGGCGCGAGGCACCTGACATTGAATATACTCATACAATTAAGGCCAGAGAACACTACTAAGACCTCAGTTCCTGCATAGCACTTCTCTTCACGCCGGGAGGGCGGTGCATGCGGAGCTCATGCCGCCACCACCATAGAATATAGTGAAAATGTAATGGGGCATCTTCCATGTTAACTTGTTTTTTTATGACTGTTGTAAAGACGGTACTGTACGTATAACTGGACGAGCTGTCCAAAGTGATCACTTGTATGTGAGCCCCTGTTTAAATTGCTAAATCACAATTGTTGCCACATGTAAGACATTCGCTTGCACACTAAAAACAACATATCGAAAGCGCGACGCCCAGTTCGCAATATTGACAAAGCTACAACCACAAACGTGGGTGTGCGTAAATACTTGTCGGGCAGTGTATGAGATCACACTCCAAAGGACCACAGTTTGGTATTGCAGTGCTACTGTACGACCATCAGACCATCATATACATATATTGTATAGATAGAGGTGAGAGACCCGTCACTATAATATGCATCTAAGCCAACAAGAGCGCTTCATACGGCTAATTTCAACCAATAAAGTGCATTCGGTCTGGATGTTACGTTCCGACACATTCCGACTAATATTGGTCGGAATGTGAAAAAAATATTGATATCACAACACAAAAATCAAGTCAAAAAATATTTTTCAGATATCCTACAATTGGGCACCAATCCTAGTCTAGGATGTAGCTGTCAGCCACTCGTCTTCACTCGGCAAAAACAGAAGAGACACTGTAGTCATCATGAGCCTCTCCGCCTTTGTGCCTGCTAACACACAGAAGGCCCGCACGACGGCAATTAGCACTTTTGTTAGAATGCTGGAGGACGGGGATGTCACCATGGAGCTTTTCCGTGCTAGCGTTCTCAAAGACCCTCCGGCAAACGGTTGGCCGCCACAATAGACCGGTTCGGATACTACCTCGCCACTAATGAAATAAACTAGCTCGCAATACTGCGACGTCGTACTATAGGAACGTGAAGCTGTGGCTGTTTGACGAGTTCCCACATCTTCGTTTGCCAACGGAGATGATCTTGTTGAAACAATGAAGAACTCTCGACAAACACTGCTTGAAATGGGAGAAGGGAGGGCTCGTTAATAAAGCTCCGCCATGTACTAAGGAGGATTTAGATTCTCTAATTCGCTATGTGTACAGTACAGCACGCGCCAGCTCTGACTACCAAGATTCTGCGTTGACATGCCTGATGTGGCACTGCTTTGGACGTTCCTCCGATCTGGGCTACCTACGCAAGCAACATGTGTCAGTATCAGCAGACGGCGTCTTCTACCTGCGGCTGCTTCGTGTGAAGACGGCAGAAGAGCAAGGACTCACGCTAGTACCTGACAAGGAGGACTTCGTCACGTGCCCGCTTGACTCGCTCGCTGTGGCGCTTGTGATGCAGTCCGCTCCCTGCTCGGCGTTGCTAAGCCAGATCCCGAAGCTTGCGACAGCAAGCGAGGAGCCGCTCCAGCCTGGCGTACCGCTCCACGACCTGCTTGCCCCTGAACCTGCTTCGCTTAGCGTCGCCTTGATGGCCCCTGCACCTGCTCCCACCTCTACGCTCGCGACTCTCGAGCAACCAAGCGCATTGCCTACAAGAACAGACCCACAAGTGAGCAACTCAACGACCCTTCCGAAGACCCGAGAGAAGACACATGGCGAGGACGGTGTACAGACGTACGTCAACCGACTGCTCAAACGCGTTGCGGAGCCCGCCGGAGCCACGACCGATTTGACCTCTCACTCGTTCCGACGCGGCGGTGCTCAGCACGCCAACGGCGAGGATCGGCTTGCCACGCCGTGGATCTTCGACCGTGGCGCTTGGGACATGAGCAAGATCAACAAAGGCTTTGCCTACGTGTACAACATCCGCATCATTGATGTCGTTCTTGACGTCGCTGCGCTGGATTGTGGTGCTCAAGAGCGGCTGGCACGCTTGCGTGGCTTCCTATTCAGCACCTGCACAGTGCTCAAGGAACAACGGCTCAACATTAGCAGTAAAATTCTCACCGTCCTCACAGCATACCTGGTTCGGTACTACCCGCAGTTGAAGAAGCTCGCGCCTATGGCCCCGATCGTCACGCGCGTGGAAGAATGATTGGTCGCTGCAGGTATCCCGCTCTCGGACTTGCTTCCATGGTCGGTCGGGCTGCACGATGCACCAATTCGCCTGCTCAAGCCCCAGTTCAAGACACAACCAAACACCAATGCCAATGTCGCCAACACGATCTTCTTCTCGCTGTCATTATTGTGAGTTTTACTCAAAATTTCCATGCACGGTTCTTCGAATCAACCGTGCAAGATATCGCGCAAGCCTGTATAAATGCATAATCCATTTGTTTATAAAGGATGTATGTGGGCCCCACAGTCAAAACTATGTCCACGACGCGCCAGAAGCCACAGCGACATGGTACACTGTACCCGAAGCCATATCCAAATAGGGTACAATATACCCGATACCGCAATTTTGGCCAATCCGTGCAGCGCGTGGGTTCGATGTGCGATTCGGCCAGTAGGACAGAAAGTGTAATTTTGGACGGGAATCACAATAACGCCACCAATAAAGCCTTTGCTGCTCGCGTGACTATTGTCGAGGCCGCCCCACTGAAGACTACCTACAAACCAACAAGCGCTGAAGCGGAACAAATAGAAGCAACGCCAGATCAAGAACCCAAGCCCGAGCGCAGAAAGAAGCCGGTAACGCACCTGTCCGCAGCTTGGTTTGAGCACGGGGCAGCAGCACGGCGCAGCAGCACAACGCAGCAGCACGACGCAGCACTAACGGGACACAATCTGGATCGATAATACCGACCCGATTTGAACAGGACGTCAGGGGCGGAGCCCTGCACTCTAGCCATTGAGCTACGGTATTGGAGGGGAGGGGCTGGTGGCTGCCGGTCGTCCGCCGTGGATAATGTCTGGGTTGTGCTGTGGACCGGAGCCTTGGGCAGTAGCTCTAAAAAAAGGAGACTGAGGGCTTTTGGCCGCGTGTCGGCTACCTACATCGTCTAGCAGCCACCAATGTTTATTTCAAGACATGTGGCAGACGCCTATTAGCTATAGGATGTACCAATAAAAGCTCTTAATTGTTTTGTTTCCCTGATTGGCTAATAGAATAGCCAATAACAGGCAATGAATGCGATTGCTGTCGCTGGACTGCTTCTAATTGTGACCCCCCTACCAGGGCACCGGCCTCATTTATGAATTTGCCGGCTCCAGTGCTCATTGCTCCGTGTTGCACATACAAAAGACCAAGTTTCTCAGCCCACAGGCCTCTAGGGACGATCTCCTTGCGGCTGTGAGCACCGCATGAAAGCTGACTGAGACCGCCAAAGGTCCCCCTAGACCTAGTCCACCGTATATATATATTTTATTTCCGACTTTGTCCTATTTCCGATGTTGTCCTATTTCCGATTTGTCCTGTCGTTAACCATCAGCCTAACTGTCGGAAAATGTAGGGATGTCGGAACGGCTGCGATACCGCATCGCCCCTGTCCTAAGCGAAGTTCAATGTACGGAATCTAGGGTAGAGCTTCCCCAATACCTCATAATTACGTAATAATTATATTAGTCCAATTAAAAATTATGGACACGGCGGGGATCGAACCCGCGTCCATCCGCATAAAAGGTGGTACTTTTGCCAATTGAGCTACGCGTCTAATCTGTTCTCTAGCCACTTCCTGATCTCATTTCTGGTAATGACTCCGATCTCCTCAGTAAGCTCTGCGCGCTCTTTGTCATGTGCGTGGTGCGCAGCAATTTGATCATGCAGGTAGGCGAGCCAGCGACCGCGTAATCGACACTTAAATGGCTGGTTCCATGCCACATCTGTAGGCTGGCATACGTAAGTATAACGTGGCGGTACTTTCATCAATATGACGTTAATCGAGGCCGCATAGTCTAGGACGTTTTGGGTCCAGTGCCCCGAGAAATCATCCCATTGAAGTAACATCTTCTCGTCCATGTTTTCACGAAAGCCGAAATGGTGCTCGAGGAACTGCAGAGAGATGTACGAGTTCCACCAAGCAGTAGGATTCCCGTAGATTCGGCAACCATGCAGCACTTGGAGGACAAACATCTCCTTCCACATACGAACACTGAAGCCATGTCGCACCGCATTGTTCTTGATTTGAATATGTTCATGTCGAGAAACACCGCTCTTGAAAACGACGAACGGGGCATACGTTTTGCCATGCCTTAGGAGAAAACTTCGCTTAGGACAGGGGCGATGCGGTATGGATGAATTTCGTCAGATCTCCGACCATACCTGATTTCACTATACACAGAATCAACCAATGAAATTGATGCCTCGGCAAATATAGCTTTTTCAACCAATGAATCTGCATGATCGGAATCATTTCGGCCAATGAGGGGTCTCTTTGATTCGTGGGTGCTTGACAACACAGCTCCGACGTATCGAGTCGAGGGCTCAGCGAAGTTATTGATATCCCCTACGGAGTGCAAGTCATTCACATATTTCACGAATAACACGCAAGCTTCGACATCTCCGACTCCAGATGAGCCTCAACGACCTCGCCCCGGCCAACACGAAGCGTGCCCGTGAGAGCGCAGTACGCTCATTCATGAAGTTTCTCAAAGAAGAAGGCGTTCGATGGGACTACCTTGAAGTTTACATGCAGCGGGAGAGCGCTCATGTCGTGCGCTGGAGAAGATTGATGAGTGTTGGTAGTGGAAGTGCTGGGGTTGGTCTCGAGTTGAGGGGGGTAGTCGGTATATTGGATATTGAATTGCTACTGCTAGCCTAATATGAAAGTACCCGAGGTCTAAAACGTTCATATCGGGCGAACGCGTCGGTTGGCTAACAATTTGGATATCACATCCACCCTCCTGGCCAGCCTCGAGAATATCGGCATTGTCATCTTGCACATGGGGGCCAGCGTTGTCCTCTTCCACCATACTTGCTGTAGTCTTTCTACCTGCAACATTACAGCAACGTACAACAACATTAGTACAGTAAGCAACATTTAGGCAACTTCTAGCACCATAATCACTTCAACGCAACTTACTGGGCCATTTCTCCCAAATGGCGGGGAATACCTTCTCGCGCAGCATCTTGGTGTGTCATGGAGACATTCTTTGTAATCGGAGCCCCTTTAGCTCAGTTCTTTGGCGCACGTTGGGCCACAGCCTGCTCTACAATAGGCCAAATGACTATTTTGCCATCGAAATAGCACTACTTCCCAAAATCATAGCGAGGTCTGGTAACAACAGCTAAGAACATTACTTTTCCTATGTACCTTTTGTTTGGGCAGGATCGATATGGTATATCCGTCTTTTTTTTTTAGTATTGAACGTTTGCCTTGTAGAGGTTAAACCTCTTCTCATCGTACATGTGATGGATGCGAAAACTCTTTGCTCCTAGCAAAAAATAAAAAAACAAATATCACAATTAATAAAGTAAATAAACGATCCATCAACGTAAACAATATCAATAATAATATGTACCTACACGTGTGGCGCTCGACGTGTGCCAGCGCCCACGATAGCCGTTTCATCTCGTGCACAGTCGAGAGCGTCGGCCGAACACGATAAAACTTCCGGCGAATGATGTTGCGTTTTAAGTAGCGCAGCAGCGTCGTCTTGGGAATGCAGGTTGCGGCGGCGAGTACACGCAAGCTCTGCCGATTGGAGAGAGGGGTACTGCGAACCCTCTACACCACCTCGTCGTCGGTGAGGCGGCGCGGTGGTGGCGGTCACGGCTGGCGGCCTTCCAGCAGCAGAGCACTGTCGTGCCGCTGCCGCCACACGTTGCTAATGGTGTGGCGGTGCAACTGGAAACCCGCTGCGGCCGCCGCAATGCTTGTAACGGGGTAAGAAGTACCGGCACAAGCGTACACTATAGTTGCAAGAGGAAGCTCGCACTAGTAGAACCAAGTGGTAGGTTTGGGGAACTTTAACTCTGTTTGTTTATGGGACGGGGGCGGAGACGGATTGGACCAGGAGTTGTCTCCCGCGAGTTGCTGCTCTCCGCCTTTTGATACAGACACTAGTACCACCCGTTCGTCGTAGAGCGCAGACGATGGGGCAAAGCTCATCCCATGCAGCAAACCCCGATCATTGGGACTTCTGCCGGTCCTGATAGTTCCTTTATAGAATACCTTGTTTAGCAGTTCCATATAATACTGGGGTGGCACCGGTACGAAACATTCAAACACGTTGCTCGATCCAGATCGAAGAATTCCTCCAACGCCGACTTATCCGACCGGTGCTTGCGGCCGCCGAAACTGGTCTTCAGGTTCGGATCTTTCCCCGGCTGGTATGGGGGTAACTGGCGGGGGTCTGCTACGATTGGCAACGTTGTTGTATGTTCACGCAATGCTAATACGAGTCCCGTGTCAGCCGCCTTCATTGCAAATGCATAAGTCGAACTGCAAGCTGTGGATATCCTCTTGTCCCAGTCAGGAGCTCGTACCAAACACAATGGTCGTCCCCCTTAGAATTTTCTTCCGCTTTCGGTTTCACTCAGAAGGAAGCCCCCGGCGATTGCCGTTATTGTTCTTCATCCATTCGTCTGTGTGGCGATTCTTCATTGCAGTCAAGAAGAAGTCGGGGTAGCGCGCGGCCATCGTGTCGCTATTGCCCACTCGCAGCAACTGCCCGGCTCCCACCGATAGTCATTCGAGTCTGCGATTCGTTTCATGTTCTCATCGACAGCATCATTTGTCTCCGCGTAGATAACCACGCGTTTATTGGGATGAAGCACTCAGGCCTCCCGTCTTCTTGTGAATCACTCAAATCTAAGTCGATGCCTGATTGGCTGAAATGGGTCTGGCTCTCCACTTTCACCCAATCAGGCAACGACAACAGGACACACGCTAGCCGTGTGCCTGTATCTACTTTTGTGTATTTATCCATGTGGAACCTACCTACTTATGTAAATTTGTTTATCTGTGTAACCGTAACCAGCCCGTTACAATGCTGCCTCGTGGAAGGCGGCCGCCGACTGACCGGTGCGCAAGGTACAGCGCAACGGCCACCTTGATGCGGCGATACGTCCTTCTAGTTCGGACCGCGTGGCATACTCGGGCTGACTGTCAGGTCTTGGGACGTTTGAGGTGAAATGTGAAGTGAGCTGTGGTTTGGCAGCAGGGCGGATAGTACTGGTTGGCGGTTGTGAAAGCGCGCCAAAAGCTAAGCTCACCAACCTTCAGTTTAGGCGCCAAGTGAAAGTTGTAAACCTAGTTATTTTTAACCAATCAAATACCTTTCTTATTATTAGGTGTTCTACCAAAAAACCTCATGGGCCATACTGAGGTGGACCAGAGAAGTACAAATATCTAGTATAAACGAATCTCGACATGGCGACTCGCGTACACGCATCAAATGATGACCGTGATTATGCCAAGTACGACGAGGCATCCACTTAGGTATGACCGAGGCCTCGGTCGCGCCTGTCACTACCGCGATCCATGTCACTCTATCGCGGGAAATTTAATCCGCCAATCAGGGCCTTGAACAGCCTTTCACTGAAAGGTTTGACGGTGTCGGAATGGACAACAGTGCTGCCGCGGCGCGGCCAAAATTCCACGCCACACTGACGACGACTTCTCCACCTGCCCGCTTCATGTGGTTGCACTTGCGTTTGTAACCCAGACGTCGCCGACGTCAGCGCTGCTGAGCCAACTACCGGACTGTTAAAATGAACAGAACACTAGTTGTAGGTAGCTCACTACAGTATATTACTTTTATTCCTCCTCAATTCATATGCCTATGCTCTAGATCCGTGCTCGGAACCTGGAGGCAGGCATAAAATGCGATATAAAATCATTTTCGCAAGGGCAACAAAATACATATCCGACTTGATCTGACACCGAGAAGCAAATAAATAACTGCAAATAAAAGTCATAGCGCAGTAAATTCCTGCAATCATATTCGTCGAGTAGGTTTCCTACCGGCACTGCTCGACCGTCGCCACATTCCACCGGGATGCGTTCACCTTCAAAACCAATATCGTCTTCAACATAATGGGAGATAGGCAGTGGCGCTCGTGGCGCAACACCACACGAGCCACGCTGAACACACGCTCGGCGGAATAGCCTCCAGTGGCATGTAGGACGTCGGAGCGGCGGCTAGCTTGCGGCGCTTCAGGATTCGTTCAGCGAACCCTTCGCTGCTTGACTCCGGCGGTTCCGACATGGAAACGCTGCACGACGCACGCTTAGAAGGCCCCAACACGGCAGCTTCGTTCTCAATAAAGAAGGAGATTTCGTCAGCAAGCACCTTCACTACCGCCTTTTCAATGTCCGGGGAATGAATGATGTGCTAATACATAATAAAAACAATCAAAACAAAAACCCGTTCGTTAAAAAGTATGAAACACACCGAAAAAAGCATGCTTACCGAGATACTTTGAGAAGGAAGGCCGGATCTCCATCAGGCCGTCGAACAAGTCGCGCTGATGAATCAGCGTGAGCCCGTCGGCTTGGAGACAGACTCCACGTCCTGAAGGCTAGCTAGGAGCGCCGCGAGCTTCCGTTGCGTTGTGCGCGACGGCAAAAAATCGGCGACCTCATCGTCGTCAGCGGAAATAAACTCACGCAGGCGAAAGTACCGTTTCAGCATTGAAAATGTAGATGACCAGCGTGTGTCCTGCCGCAGTACAGCCCGGAGTGGCGTTTTGGCACTGATTTTGGATAACCCAGAGTAATTTCAGAAAGGACCATAATAAATAAACATATAAAGTTAGCACCAAAATAACAATATCAATGACCATCAAAAGCCTAAAAACGATACCCAACATACCGTAGTTTGGCCGCTTGCTTCAGAGTCCGCAGTTTGCGCATGAGCACCTGTACCTCTTCGAGGTCACTCTCGCTGCTCCAAGAAGTCCCGAAACTATCCAGACCACAGCTGGCGATCTGAACTTCCTCTCGTACTTGCTAATCTATAATTAACATGTTTAAGAGGCTTTAATTTCATTTAGAATCCAATCGCTCTGGCAGACAGGCGATGCACTGTGCGTGGCGGGCGCGCGCTAAGCCTCTCCATTCAATACGCAGCAACACGCATCTTTCCAAGCCGCACTTACACCAGCCACACCGCTCATCGATTTGGTGGACCGTCCAGAAACCGTGCTCTCGAGCCATGCCGAATCCAAATGTGTCGACGAAGACAAGTCACCTGGTACTGCTCCTGGTATCCACAGCTACGTCAATCACGTTCTTGAAAGAGTCGTAAAACCGGCCGGTGTCGCCGAGCGCTTGGCATCCCACTCCTTCCGTCGGGGAGGGGCGCAGCACACAAATGGAGCTGGTATGTGTGTGCAGTGGATCTTCGACCGCGGCGCTTGGAACATGACCGCGACAAACCAGGCGTTCGCGTACGTCTTCAACACACCATCGGAAGACCACAAGATTGCTCGAGTCTTGAGCAGCTGCGACCCAGACACGACGGACCCTCTTCTATCATTGGATAGCTTCGACTCCGGCATGCAGGCGAGAGCTCGCACCGTTGCTTCGTCAATTTTCGCCACTTCACTCGGGCTGAAGACTGCCCAGTATAATGCGAATGCAGGGTAGTCGACACACTAATGTCGTACCTGTTGTGCCACTATCCTGAGGTGCAGTCTCTTGCATCGAATGGGCTGGCGGTTCAGCGCATGGAAGCTTGCACCATTGAGAAGGGTTTTGTTTAGCACCTGACCTGTTACACAAGCGCAAGCACCAAGCCAGAAAACACCAAGATCGCCGACACTACAGCTGATATCACCAAGCACCCCATGTTTCTTCGCCAAGCAGCCTTGATTGAGCAGTTAATTCAAGTCAACCAGAAGCTTGATACTCGCTTGTCTATCATGGAAGCAAAGATCGACAACAAGCAGAAACGGGCACAAGGAGATGATACAAGTGAGGATGTAGGTAACGGTGAACCCCCAGCCAAGCGACGACGTACCTCAGCAGCTACGATGCCTGGTTCTCGTGCTGTGCCCAAGAGCCGCGGATGTGGACCTCGACCGATTCGACGACAGAGCAGGAGAGGTCGAACACGAAGCTGGTTGTCGCGTTCTTGATGCTCTTCCTTGCCTAAGGCTCTGTGCTTGATGCGCAGTCGCCGAAGTCGCCGCAGTATCGATATGATGTGACCGAACTTGGTAGAAGTAGCTGCTGTCGTTTCTGAATGAGCGCAAGATCAATGCTCGCAGTGCTCAGAACGTCCTCAAGTCCATGTGCAAGCTTTACAAGGCTGGCTATCTCAACGCTTTCGTCCGACGCTACAATCAGCTTCAAGCCGCAGGCCGCATTGTTGACCCTGCAACTGCGCATACTACGAGCATCCTTGGGGAAATATTCACCGCTTAATTACGCATGAATTTACCTGGTGGTGTTTAAACCATTCATTGCCGC
Source organism: Phytophthora uliginosa (assembly GCA_024679075.1). Taxonomy (NCBI): domain Eukaryota; phylum Oomycota; class Peronosporomycetes; order Peronosporales; family Peronosporaceae; genus Phytophthora; species Phytophthora uliginosa. The sequence continues at coordinate 16,319 of JAIKVD010000387.1, forward strand.
GTGTCTTGTCTTGATCCTCGCCATGCGCTTGTCACTTTGCTTTTGGCTCCACCACGCCGCCATGTGCACGCCCAAGCCTACGAAGAACGCCGTCAGCTCCGCGATGGAGTTCAAGACCCTGAGTATCACTGCAACCAAGATATACCAACTTCGAGTAAGCAATGAGGCGATCGGCCGCATTCCCTAGACATCTCACAGAAGCGATCCAAGACATCGTCGCCGCCCTTGCCGAACGGAAGGCGCGCAGGGTCGACCTTGAAGATGTGCGCGAGTGGCTTGCTCCATCTGCACCCGTGGACAATGAAGACTGGGGCGAACACGAGTGAAGCGCCGACGACAACCTGAAGAGCGAGCCGGCACACTACATCCGCAAGATCGTGAACTAGAAGCGCGAGAAGAAGGTTGCAAACTACTTGGTCGACTGGGAACCTACTTGGAGCAAAAGGAGCACCTGCACCAGAGGGTAGTCGTCGCCTTAGAGAAGGAGCGCCGCCTTCTTGTCCGCAAGACTTTCGTTGAAGACGAGGCTGCGGAAGACAACACACTCAACAAGACGGAAGAAAAAGTTGGAGGGGCAAACGGCGGATTTATTACAGGCTTATGAGTCTATAGGAGCGCGATATGCAGTGGTAACACCGATCGAACACTAAGCTTAACCTCCAAATCGAACGGCAAAGTTAACCTCACCACAGAGTTGCCCAACATGCAATTTCAGTACAGCATCTAAAAGCAAGCTTAACCTCCTTGCGGAACAACAAAGTAAACCTCAACGCAAGCTAGCACACCGCGCACAGACAGCAGAGGTAGCCGCACATCGCACATACATACAGGTAAACAAAAATGCAGTCAACCGGTGTAGAGTGCCATTGGGCGGCGCGATGAGGAGTGGTCAACTTGCGCCTTCCGAGAAAAAAAATACTGTGCGGCTCCACAAGCCAGTTATTGTTGGAAACCTTATTTGTGAGGTTGTACCCACGTGCTGGTACCTCGGCGAGTAATTGCGCGTAAAAAATGTCGTCTCAAGCCGGATTGCTTCTATTAATGGATCCCGAGTCCCCAGTCGGGCCCTCATTGCTGAATTTGCATCGGAGCGTGCACATCCCTCCGAGCTCAAAATATTCATGATTTAGGTTTTGGCTGTTTTCTCAGCTCACAGTTCGTTTTTGAGCCTGTGGATACGCCTATAAACGCTACAAACCGCCCTCTCACACGCCCTCTGGGCTCGCACATCTCTATTTAGATCCCCTTAACACAAACACAACTTTACATAGTTTACACATGTTTTACATAAATAGTTTTGGCTCTGTTCGGGTCAGAGCCCGTCGGAAGTCGGAGATGTTTTGGTATGGATTCATATGATAACTTATCCGATCATACTCAAGTTTTGTATAGGACAAAGGGGCTCGTCAAAGGCCAATCACCGATTTTCATTCAAAAACAGAGAATCACATGGCATCTAGTAATGTGATTTGACCAAGCATAATGTATAGGGATAGGTACGTCCTCTGCATCAGCCGCTCCGACGTATCGGGTCGGAGGGCCTTGAAAAAGATGTGTATCGCCATTTAAACTCCAAGTGTCGCGCATATCACATATTGCATAATATGCAATATGTGATATGCCCGACACTTGAAAATATTATTTTCAAGTTATCCGGCCACATCGCCAAGGATGGGCTTTGACAAGCTCAAGCCTGGCAACACTAAGCGGGCCAAAGACAAAGCCATAAGTGCGTATATGGTAGCATATCGTTGCGATTCTGTCTGCAAATAATAGTCTTCACGTTTGTATGGTGCTTCCTAACGAATAGAAACAGCGTAACTTAAAGTATTCACATTTACAACCAATAGTCACTTGTGTTGGTTATAGTTTTGTCCAATTAGATTGGACCACGGACTGGCAACCGCTAATCTGACCATTCCAAAAATATCTGGTTGGAATCGCCAGGTGATATCGAGTATGCCTTACAAAGCCCTAGTGATTTTCAAATAGAACAAATAATCATAGGTTTCCAGCCATCGCGACACCACTCTGGCTTCCGACGGACACGTCATGTCGGTGGCGTCGCTGGTTCCGGCCAACAGCCAGCGAAGCAGGGCGACGGCTATCAAGTCCTTCGAGGACTTCCTCGTAAAAAAGGAGATGACGCTCGCAGAGGCCCACGAGCGCATTGCAAGTGACAACACAGGTAAAAGTTTATGTTTTATTCTGGACAAGTACGGGTGGTTCTTAGTCAAAAAAGTAGGAAGACAAGGAGTAGCTCTGTCGAAAAACACTGTGCTCTCTTACTTTGGTAATGTGAAGAACTGGCTGGCGGATCTCTATCCACAGCAGAGCCAAAGCGTAGCGAAAAAGCTGCAAAAGATGCTATCTACTCTCGATCGATACTGCGAGAAGAGACCAGAGCAAGGTGTCACGAAACAAGCCCCACCGTGCACTAAGAAGGACATAAAGATTATCATCTCGGCTCTCTATACGCACGCCTCCGCCAATTCTGACTATCTTGATGCGGCACTAGTGGCTATGATGTGGTACCTATACGGCCGAGGTTCCGAGGCAGAACAATTGGAGAAAGCTCAATTGTGTGTCTATCCTGGTAGGAGTGGTGCAAAATATTTCTTGTGTTTTTTTTGGCTAACATTATTATCTGCGTATGCTAGGTGGTATGATATTCCTACGCTTTAAGCGAGTGAAGACTGCGTCTCAACAAGGCATCTCTCTTGTTAAAGATCCGAATGATCCCTTCACGTGTCCGCTTTTCCCAATTTACTGCCGCTCCCTCGCTGTTACCAACAGAAACACAGGATGAGGATGATGAGCTTGGTCTGATTGCTCAGCTAGACCGGGAGCTCGACGAAGTACCTACCAGCACGGCACCGCAGCCGAAACGAAACAACACAGCACCAGGCGCACAAGCTTATATCAACAGACTGATAGTCACTGTTAGTGGTCTGCCCGCAGCACAGGAGCGTGGACTCACAAAAGGGCTTACCTCCCACTCATTTAGACGGGGTGGGGCCATGCACGCGAACGCGGACAGCCGCATCAGTCCCAACTGGGTGGTTGAACGAGGGGGTTGGAATATGTCCAGGGTGAGCAAGGCGTTTTCCTATATGTTGAACACAACACACGAAGATCAACAAGTAGCACGTCAGTTGAGCGGGTGGAATCCAAAGGCAGGTGCACGACTTCCCGACCTTGCCTCCCTCGATGGCGTTGTCCGCTCCCGCATCGAAAAGCTACAGGGGATCCTGTTTGCTGCTGCTTCTGAATTTCCGGTACTCTCTTGGAATCTCGACACGCAGGTGCTTGAAGTCTTCATGGCGACACTTATCATGCACTTTCCGGAGATGGAGCGTCATCGCCCGGACAGCCTCTACGTGCTCCGCATCCATGAAGCCCTTGGCGTGGTTGACATTCGTGCCTCGGAACTACTGGCGTGGTCGCTCACCTTTCGCGCTGGATTCAGTCCACTTGCAGAGGACAGCAAAGACACAGCAACCGGCACACCAAAATGACGTACTGGTAGCCCTCGAAAAACTGTCGCGGCAACTCGACGAACTGTTGCTTCGTCAAACACGTGTAGAAGAAAGACTTGCAGCGTTGGAGCCGAACACGGTATCTATTGACAAGGAAACCCATAACACGACACAGAAGCATAGCGAAGAACCTGTCCAGGGGCCGCCTAAGCGCGCGTGCAAACGTGCATCGAAGCCACTGTCCACGGTGTTGTTCGAGTGGGTTACTGCTGTGCCACGCATGTACGAGTCAGCAACAGTTAGTAAAGCAACCCTGCACGAGTCCAGGCATGCAGTCGCATACATGATGCTTTGCTTACCTTCCGGGTTCAAGCTCGATGCAGACTCGTCAGCATACAAGGCTGAAGTGCACGCGCTAGGAGCTGATACCGAAAAGCGGACGCTGGAATACATGGCGGCTCATGGATCACAGGCTGTAGCAGTTGGCTCCGTTGTCAAAGCCATGCGTACGCTTCACAAAGCGGGTCACCTCAACACGCTTCGTGACCAGTATCGCGAGCGCTACTTTGATGGCGAAGTTGTTGATCCGACGCCACAGTCTGCCCTCCCACCATTCCTTCGCTTTACCTAAATGCATACTTAAAAACATAAATACATAAGACTGGTATTCATACAATACGTTCAACATGAGCTCTATCCATCCGCGCACCCATAGTCTGTTGGACAAAGAAGCAAAAGTATATAATGCCCATGTCGGGATTTGAACCCGATCCGACAGGCCCGAAGGCCTGGTGCTCAACCTGACGAGCTCCATGGGCGCGGGGTTAGTTGCATAAGGTAACTCAACAACGGCAGCGGGACGCTGGCGCGGACAATAGCGCGCTGCGCGACACCCAAGCAAGAGGCAGCTCAGCACGCAGCCCCACCCGCAGCCAGCATGCGTAGCCGAGCACGCCGCA